>BQNB010071702.1:0-32679 GCA_026074375.1 Tanacetum coccineum
TTATGGCGGGAAGGAACTTAATAAAAAGGGCAGGGTATAATTTTGGAGCATTGGCAAATTTGTCCCCTGAAAGTGTATATGTTTATTGTAATGTCAGTCCTTGTTATTTACATCATTGGTCCCTGGAGTTAGGTTGTGGTTTGCATAGTTAGTCCCCAAGGACTAACAATGTTAGTCCTTGAAGGACTAACGGTGTAAGAATAAAAGGGTTAAGGGGGGTAACAGTTTCAAATGGGTTTTATTGTTTGGGCCAGGTGATATGGTTTGGGCCCGTTTTTTTTTATAAGGGTTATGATTAAGGGTTTAATAAGGATTTGGTATATAAGTGGGCTGACCCGGGCCTACTAAAATGGATACGATTCGGGTTCGTTTTTCCATGCTCTTTCTAAAGCCGTATCCCGGGGTTGACTTTGACTTCGTCTTGGCTTCTTTAAATGCACAAACGTTGTCGAGTCGATCTAGAAATTTCCGTTTGAGCTCCGTTTTCAATCCTTTTGCACATTTGGCCTCGGTTTTTCGCGCTCTTTTCAATTCCGCACTCGGTTTTGTCTGGTTTGGCTTCTTTTTTGTCCTTTAGTGAATATCCGGTACCTGCACAGTACAAACACAAAAACAAGCATATTTATGGCATTTTATGTGCGTTTTTTGTCGTTTAGGGTTGATTTATTAGGTAAAAGGTATGTGTAATTACACACATACCAAAATCCCCCATACTAAGATATTGTCGTGTCCTCACGCAATGCTATAAGTAAGCACTTAGAAAAACTAAGACTCTCGATCCCCCTCGACTAATGACCTCGAAAAGTAGCTAAGCGTTCGTTAAGGGGAATTTAAAATCAATAGCTTCGAAAAAGCCCCGTTTTTACCATTTTTAAATATTTATACTAACTACCACTAATATTTTTGTATTTTTCCTTTTTTCTCATTTTTTTGTACTTTTCATATTAAGCAACTAACTAACTTATTTGACTTTCGTTATTTTATAACTTTTAGGGATCATAGAACAAGATGCATTTCGATCCGAGAATGCCCCAAAAAGGATAAATTTATCGTCCCCGACTTTTCACTTATCCCAAACCAAGCTTAAAATGAAATCACCGCTAATTATGAGTTAAGATGCTAACACTACTCATACTTGCAACTTGTGAACTTTTCACTCCCGACAATTATTATATCTTAGGTGTATGTGCTATTTTGAATTTCAACCATGGATCAATGTTTTGCAAAATTCTATGCTTCACGTTCCACCCGAGAATAATGAGTTTGAAGGCGAGATCATCCCATGTAGCGACTTTCGTCTCGGCACATCCCAACCTTGCGGTTAAGTGACCAGGCTTTTGACACCCCACAGAGACTAGTATCGGGACTCACGGACCTTAGGTTTCAAAAACTCTTAGGTTTCCTGTATACACATAGCTTATAAAATAGAATAGTCAAAGTTCAAAAGCATATTTAAATTTAACAAAAAGAGATCTATTTATTAATTCACACTTACTATTAAACATCGATGCAATTGTAACCCTCGACCTTTTAGAAGGCTGCAACATCGGTTGTGAGCCGGCAAGATGCAGCAAACTTTTATCAGTCTCGGATTTTATATTTATTACTTATCATATATTTTTTTATTTTTCATCATCATATTATTATTATTTTTTTTGATATAGGGAAGACGTCTTTTTGAAAAATTTAAGTATAAATTTGAACTAAGGCTAAAGTTTTTGCTATATACTACATAAAAAATTATTGATTTTAGTTTAATCTCCAAAGATAGCACGTATATTAATCAGATTAAGAGCTTATGGGAGAAAAAGTGACAAATTACACACATGAGCTCTTAAGATTTCCAAATAATCCTTGTTTAGCATCCCACTCATAATTAACACTATCATTTTTCGTTCTTCGCGAATATTCGCGAACGCTTAGTCTAAACGTTAAGGAACAAGCTAGAGCTCAACACGCTCGATCGAGTCAAAATTTATTTTGAAATTTTAGTGGTAAAAACGGGATTACGCGAAAACAATGACTGCAGGCATAATCAAATCGAAGATCCTCCCCCCAATACTAGAATGAAACATTGTCCTCAATGTTTTACGAAGGGTCTCTACGTAAATCCTAAGCCATTTATTAAGTATGCTTAAAGATAAACGTTAGTCGATAAGATTAGGATATTAGATTCCCAAAATGAAGCTGAGGACTTAAAGCTCTTGTTATCGAAAGACAAAACCGCGAGCACGAGAGGCTTCAAAAATCCGGGACATCCTGGACATACAACACAAAACACAAAACACGGATAATGGAAGAGGCGAGCCTTCGCACAACAACAAAAACACTTATTAGCAAATAGAAAGAAGATAGAATGGATAAGCATGGGTTGCCACCCATGAAGCGCTTGTTTTTGTTAACCGAGTCTTGAGCCTGACTCGACCCCGAATTCATTGCTCCATGTGGGAGCAAGTGGAAGATAAAATCTTCATCGGACTTTCATTCAAGTGGTTTGGATAATCATTGAATTTCATGAAAGTTCCACTCCGATGAGATACACCCGGCATAAAAGAATGATAAATGGAGATGCCGGGATCAAAAATGGTATCTTCATTCCCGCAAGAGAGAAGATATGGAGGAGCAACTGGATACCTGAGAAAAGGAAGGAAGATCCATACAATATAAGCGAAGAGAGGTTCACTTAAAAGTATGAAATCCATATCCAGGTGAAGGGTGGGATGGGTGGGTAAAACATTAGGCACATGAACTCTTGGTTCTCTTGTTGGGAAAATATCATTCACCACATCCATAGTAAGATTGCCCATCTCGGGTTCATTCTTAAAGCAGAAATGATCATACTCCGGTGGAGATATGATGTGAGCGAGTTCATCGGCGAACTCCTCATGATAAAAATCACTCCTATCGGCAGGAGGAAATGGATTGATCGAAAGATCAAAGATGAACGAATCATATTGAGAAAAATCAGCATGAGTAGTGGTACTGCCACTACTCTTTTCTTTAATATGATCATCATTAGAATAGAAAGCTTCATAATCCGGAAGAGAATAATCAGAACGGGTAGTGGTACTGCCACTACTATTCTCTTCCAAATCAAAGCAGAAAGATTCGGTTAAAGAATTATCAAAGGTGTTAGTCTCCTCCAAGAAAAGGTTAAGAGATGTGGAGGAAGACTTGGTCATAACATCGGAAGATGGAGTGGGATTATCTTTTAATGCTTCGATGTTAGCAATAAGAAGATTGACATTCAACAATTTTTCACGAAGGATATCGTCTTTGATTGTTAGAAGAATATCAGTATCAATCCCTCCAACTTCCGGGATAACAATCTCCACCACCTCTAAGCTGACGATCTCAGCATCGGGAGGTGATGCATCGACATAATCGATGTTCTCATAAGAATCGTCATCACTCGAAGAATAATCATTGTTGGAATCGATGATAGTCTTAGAATGTTCTTTGAAAGCTTCAAGAGGGGTAGGATTGTTACAAAGAGGCACATCACACACACTGTCGGGAATACCCTCAGACTCACTTGGGATCGGGACAAGGTTCTCAACACTAGACTTTATTACTTCGTCTGATTCCGTTGCCGGAATAGTGTCAAGATGCTCGTCCCCCATACTTAGAGAGTTAACAGGCTCCTTGGTTGATGAAACGGGAGTGATTGTAATGGTATAGTCCTCGTCATCATTGTAGCAAATAGGAATCTTCCAATATCGATCTTTAGCCGCTTGATCTTCCGCAATTCGTATTTCTTCTTCCTTCTTTTGCATATATTGACCAACCATATCACATATGGATGTCATTTGCTCCATAAGCTTGTTTTGATCATTGAGAAACTCATTTTGAGCATTGAAAAGGCTATTTTGAACATTGGTGATTGGATGATTGACGGTATATTGTGGGGGTTAAAATTGGTCAAATCCAAAAGAATTATAATCATAGCAAGAATTTTGCTTATGATAATAGTCTTCATTCATTGGTTGACATTGGTAAGTTTCATAAGGTCCCCCGCAATTCTCACAAAGGTATTGTTGTTGAAAATCGTGAAAATTTTGGGAGAAATTTAAGTCTTGATTTTAACCCGGTTCCGGATAGATAAACGGAACTTGAGGTGTACAATAGTGACCATAACGAGCATCGTTCCCGCAAAATTCACAAGAGTACATAGGAGGTTGTGGAGGTGGGTTGAAAACGTTAGGAGAATCATCAACAAATAGGTTTGTGAAACATAAGGTAATGAATTTTCTTTTTCGGAAATAGCCCCCCCCACGTATAATCAAAACTTGGCCAAACGTTGAGGAAGCTCATCAATGGGTTTGATTGCATGGTTTCCGGATTATTAGAGTAATGTAGCTTTCGGTGGGACAATTATACTCAATATGAGCACCTTCCCCACAAAACTTACAAGTGCATCGTTGACAAAAGATTCGATTCTAAACGGAATCAACACACTCGGTTTTTAACAAACAATAAATTTGTGGAGGACTATGCGAGGAGAATTTTCACCAGGGTCCTGTTGACAACAATGGCTATCGTGGAGCATTTAAAACGTTGGTTTATCGTGATGGTATGACTCAGAGTGTTTTTAGAATTTCGTTTTTATCATGAATTGTATACCAACCTTCATTCAAACACTTTCAATCAAACGCACTAAGGTCGGACAATATAGACCCATAGAACCGGGTTCTCACAAGTTGTACAATTTGAGGGGATTTAGGAACAAAGATTTTGTCTTCAAGACCTCACTTTTTTGAACTAACAAATGTCTCTGCAGTGTACAATGCTCCACAAGACGAGCAATTCTTTAATTCGCTAACATAAAGGGGATTTGATTGATAGGTCGAATGACGCCTAAGGGAATTAACAATTAGTGAGATAAGAAGAAGGAATTAAAATAGAGGGTCGAGAAAATAAGACTTAATGAGAAAGAGGCGAAATGATGATTGATTTTTGGTTTTTTTCGTGTGTTTTTTAAAACAACATATTTTTTTAAGGACAAACAGATCGAATAACTATTAACCTAATAATCAAAAAGCTTCCGGTTAGCTCTCTAAAGTGTTTAACTTTCAAAGGTGAGCCGTATATCGCAAGTGACACAAAAGACAAGTTTTTTATTTTTTTATTCGAGTTGGGAACTTATTATGGATAATACCTCAATTGAAGGTATTATTTGTTGGTGTTATTTTACCAACTTGTGATTTTTTATTTCTTTTTATTGACAATGTTTTTATTTTTTTTATTTTTTTGGTTTTTCTTGTTTTTATTTCTTTCTTTTTTTAAAAAATTTTTGTTTTGATATTATAATTATACTTATAAAAGAAAATAAATATATATATATATATATATATATATATATATATATATTGTATTTTATATATTTTTATAACAAGAAAAATAACTTCACAAGGAAGGTTCTTCAAAAAGCTAATCTTCGAACGAAACACGATAATCGTAACGCACTTCCCTGGCAGCGGCGCCAAAAATTGATACGTCCAAATTAATACATATATATATATACGTAATATATAAAAACATAATAATAAGGAAGATAATCAATAATAGTATAGTAGTATTTCCGCCGGGTTAAGACATTTCACCTCTAAACATAAGTGTCTCTAAAACTCCCGGGTCGTTATTCCAAACGAAGTGTGAATTTGAAAATCGGTAAGTTGTGATGAGCGGTTTGAATGGGTAAAAGTTTTTGATTGGTTTCTAAAATCTACTAAAGGGAAAGCATATAAAAAGCTCGTAAGTCTATACTTAATTATATAACTTAAGTTTTAAATCTTGAGATTATAATAAAATTGATCTAAAAATATAAATGACTAATATGCTTGCTAAGTGACGTGAAATGTTCATTAAGTGCGGGCTTTGGATCAAGAAATTAAATGACAAGTAAAATGAAATGCTTAAAAATAAATGAAAAGAAATTAAATTGCATTAAAAATAAATGACGGAATGTAAATTGAAAGAAAAATTCTAATGACTAATAATTTTTTAAATCTTTTTAAAACACCGCACCTAAATTTAAATCAATAATCACTTAACAAGCACTAAATAAATCTACTCACTACCCATTATTGAAATTCACGTATCAAATTTAAAAAAAATCTACACTAATTAATGAAAAAGGATTAGAAAATAAACCGAATTGGAGGACCGCAATTAAACGATTTACACCCGAATTTATTTAACTAAAACAACTAATCAAAAGTCTGGATATAGCTAAATTATAACCTTAAACTCCACGCCTTATGAGTTGACGGTACAAAAAAGTATTTAAAACAAAACAAAAATTTCTAGAATTAAACAGTTATTACATGATTTCAATTTGTTATATCGATTATATAGTCCCTTGGCCTCATCGTTTATTTAGCAAAACTAAGGGATAAGGTCAAACTTTTTATAATTTATAATCCAACTATATACTATATAGTCTAACCCATATGCCGGCCCAATGAAACTTACACTTGCTCATATTAAACTACAAGGGCCCCCAATGAAAACTAACCGCTCGAGTTTACGAGACTAAGATGCAAGTTCGGTATGACTTTATTAAGATACACATATAAGTGAGCAGAAAAAGGAAAGCTCATGTGATAAGCACACATGATAAGGCTTTTTACTTATGACACAAAAATAAGCTATGATACTACTACGATCAACAATTAAAAACTACGAGTAACAAGAACGAAACAAAATAAATTCAATTAAGCCTATAAACAATTTCTTACGAGACAAATCTATATTACTGTTCACATTAAGCAAATCCGAATTAAGTTAAGAGCACTTTAGAAAAATTAGATAAGTTATTTTTTACTTGAATAAACTCAAATCGTCACAATAAACTAAATGAATTGAGCTAAAAAATCTAGATTACATCTAGAAAAACTTAAAAGCCTTTTTTGCAAAACACAATAAGCTCTCATACTATTTGAATAAGGCAAACGAAAATCAGCAACGATATCCTAGAATAAGCTATAAGCATTAAAACTTCTAAAATGATAAAACTAATAAGCAAATAAGATCTCAAAAGTTGGATCTAGCATTTTAAACCTACACTAAACCAAATAAGTTGTTAAGAAACTTAACATAACAGAAAACAAGAAAATTCTAATACATCAAAAAATGATTTAAAGCACAGATATAGCTAGTCGAAGCTTATTACATCTTTATTATTCGAAAAAAAAGTGCTTTTTAAAAAACTTTTGAAAATGAATCGGACGAATGAGCTTAAGGCTTATAGGAGTCATTTTTTTTAAAGCTTTTAAGACTTTTGTCAAATAATCAAGTCAATCAATAATAAGCAGCATAATCAGCTCTTTAGAATAAGCTACATGAAAGGTAATAAAAACGAGAGAATATGCACTATAATCAAACGAATTTTTAATCAACTTCAAACAAAATTTTTATACATATTAAATGCTTGTGACATAAGCAAATTACATTCAACAGAAAAAAGTATAAAATAAGCAGTTACTTACATGAAATATGTTAAAAACTTAAAGCTAAACTAAAAAAACTATCATACTTCCCCTCTAAACTTGAAGGGAGCGTCTTATTATATATGGTCAGAGAAGGGTTAAAGTGTAATTTTTGAACCAATCATTAGGATGTTGATGAGCCAATCATTGGCTTTGTTTTGTGCTCCCATGGATCGAGACCAAACAACATACGTGATCAACCGCTGATAGTGAGCCACGTGTCCATTTATTTTAGCTTCATTCGAATGCAGCATTTACCATCGGTGATATTGTTCATATTCAAATGAAATGAATTGATAAGTATAAGTAAAGCCTTTCCACGTGTTGAAAATTTACTAGTCCTCCATTTGTTAGTGGGATGTCACGTGTTCACCATCTATTTAATTAAAGGCACGTGAGATGAATATATATAATTCTTATCATTTCTTCATGCGTATCAACAAGGTATTGCCAAATGGATTTTTGTTAGTCAATTCCATTGCCACGTGTTTAATTAAAATTCGTCCATTTTCTTGTTAGTGACTGGAGAACCTGACCATTGTGATTTAAATTTACTCTGCTCGTGATGAGGTTGGGCGGACGTCACTCAATCTAGTGAATATATATTACTCTTAATTTCTTGTTGGGCTTTTTAATTGTTGGGCCTTTGCTTAGCTTAGGTGGCCCAGCTCATAAAAATGGGATACGGGTTGGCCCAATAAAATCTGCAGAGCACGCTGTGGACTCGTTTTTCTCGGCTCTTTCCAATCTCGTGCTTGGTTTTGTCTTTATTTTTGTTCTTTTCTTGATATCCGTACATGCCATACATTAACACAAAACATAAATACATATTTGTAATTTTTTTTATGTTTTTGGTCCTTTTGGGTTCTTTTTTCAGGTTAAAAATATGTATAATATAGCGAATACCAATCTCTTAGCTGCACTAAATGTTTTATTCTTGGCTCTAAGAATTGTATCTAAATATTCTTGCCTTTTCTTCATCATCAATTCTTCTTGCTCTTGAGCTTGTATTCTTTGAGCCACTGATAATCAGCTTCAATTTAGCTTGAAACCATAACTTGCTAAGCCTAAGTTGGCCACTTCAATTTGTTGAGTTTTTTTTCTGGCATGTCTTTCTTCTTCTTTTTCTTTAGCTTGTAGCTTGAAGGCAAGTTCTTTATCAAGCCTCATTTGTTCAAGCTCTTCCAGGCTTCACTTGTTCCACCATAGGTTCTTCTTCATATACTCCCTTTGCCTTTTGTCTTGAGGAGGTTTTTGGTATATGTATTATTGTTTGTAGGTGTTGTTGTAGTCTGTTTCCCTTCTATGGTTTTGTATCACAACCTTTTTAGCCTTGGGTTTTGGCAATCTTCAACTATGCCTGTACTTAGCAAAGTAATTTCAACATCAGTTATTATAGCATTTGTTGTAGTTGCAGTTGTAGACAGACTAATGGTCAGGTAATGGCATTACTAAACTGGTTTGTAGCTGCTAGTATTTAAACCCGTTTCTTCAGCAGCACTAACCAACTTAGCCTTTTCAATAACAACAGTATCTTCTTCAAACTCACTTCTTGGTTCCTTAGCAGGTTTTAACATCTCAACAATCACCTCATTTTTTTTTTCCCCACCCATCTAAGTCATTTCACCAACATATCGTCATCATATGAACATTGGACCTAGTAAATGTCTTTATTAGCATCATTATCAGCTTATCTCCCTTGTTTGGATGCATCATCTTCTCTCAAACCTTATCTTCGAAGGATTCTACCTTTCTTGACGAACCAATCTGTATAAATCTTTTAAGCCCATAAGTTTCTTGACTTATTTTCCTCTCTAGCCTCTTGATCTCTTTTTCAAACTTGCATAATCTTTAGCTTGAGTGGGGTCTTTGTAGTCTCTAAAAATCAAGAACCTTTGTTGTAAATTTGTATATAGTGCCATCAATTCATTAAGTTTCAAACTATTCCTAAACACTTCGATGTGTGTTACCTCTTGCGAGCATGGTATCATCGGAGAAAGTTTAGATACATTCTCAAACCTAGTTTGAGCAATTGTATCCCCCATGGTTTCTTGGCGCCTGGGACCACCACCTGAAGTAGTTCCTTGGGAACCAGCTTCATTAGGTGTTGCCTTAGATCGGGTCTTAATGATGTTACCACTGTCCTGGCTTATTCTATAGCTAGAAGCAGTTAGAGAGTAGTGACACCCTCACTAAACTGTCAATCCAACTCCTTATAGACAGGCCTCATCTGCAAAATTATCACTTTGACACTAGGTCTGAGGTACTTGAGTTCCTTCTTCAGTAAGGCCCCCTAGGTTTTTGGACTTTAGGTTGAGGAGTTTGTTTAAATAAAAGGGGTGTGTGATAGGGATCAGTGGGAATTGCTGAACCTTTACCTATTTCTTCTTGATTGTGTACCACCATTGTTGGAAATAAAGGTGTTTCTCTTCCAGAAAAACCTTTCCCTACCCTTCTCATGTTTACAAAAATCTTCTTAGTGTTAGAGGGTGTAACATAAATCCTATTATGATTTGACATCCCTTCTAGTTGCTTATCTAAAAAAACTTGTACAAACCTTGGATACATAAAAAATTTTCAATTATCTAAGTTCTTTACCCATACTTTCAAAATTTAAACTTTGAAATGTTTAATCTTCTTGGTTTATAGTAGAAGATAAATTGCAGAAGATAGTGATAGTGCTGCTAAATTCATTTCATGCAGTTTGTTTTTGGACTTAAGCATTGTAAACTTATGATAAGGAATTTCCATTTGGGGAGAGAATGCTTTATAGAAATTGGAGTTTTTGTGGGAAACCTGCTCATTACCCCAATTAACGCATATTTGTTCAAAGATGGGTAGCTGGGGTAACATATCAACACCTTCAGCATCTTCCAGTTGAAGATCTCTTCTCACAGTTGATTCAGTTATGATTATCTTCTTCCCATCTACTAGGGCTTGTAACTGTACTTCCCCATTAACAGTTTTTGCCTTGATGCAGCAAGAGAATGTTCAATACACGAAGTTATAGAAATTGCAGGATTAATGCATGCTTAATGGGATTTATTTTTAGAATTGATTGAATGTTTATTTGTGTGTGTGTGTTTGCAAGAAAATTATAAAAAGAGGAGTCCTCACAATTTTCTCTGACAATCTCACACACTCTCTCTCTCTCAGAGATAGATTAGTGTTATATAGAGAGATTTAGTTCTTCCTATACGCTCTCTCTCTCGCTCATGGTGTGTGTTGTGTGTACCCCGTTAGAAACAGTCCTGTGAGTATCAGCAACACCTTTAATCGTCCTCCGAATGGCATTGTGTTCTAGGTTTTGGAGCTTAACCTATTCTAGGAGAAATGATATAAATTGAGGTTTAGGGTTTATGATTTGTAAAGCGTGATATCGGATTAAGATGATGGGATAAAACCCTTAACTCGAGAGTATTTCATCGAAAATACCCTCAACAGCATTAACCATCACCAGTAGTAGTAAGTTTATGCCTAACAGCATTAACTTTTACCGTCAGTAGTAAAAAATGCCTAGCAGCAATAACTTTCACCAACAGTAGTAAATGCCTAGCAGCATTAACTTTTAGTTCAGCTATTAACGCCAATTTATTCCAAACACTATGTTTGGTTTTTTAATATATTTAAATCTCTTTCTATTTTTCCAACTCACAAAATTCTCTCAATTCTTTTAGTAACCAAATCACTATTTATGTTTTAATCATATTTGCTCTTTTTTGTTTTTATTCTCTTCAACTCTCTCAATTCTTTTATCACCAAAACTCCTATGTCTATTTTCTTAATTACCCAACTTTTCCTTCCCAATTTTGCTGATCTATAAGATGTTATTCAAAAAACAAGAAAAAACACTACCATTTCAATTTTCACATTTCACAATAAATTATATCTAATAGTATTATCGTATAAACTAACAGTAGAAAAATCAGCAGTTTTAATTACATCCAGCTAGTTACTAATTATAATTAACAGCAGATAACTTTATAATGTTATGATATAGTTCTAATTTCATACAAAAAATTTACAAAAAACATAAGGACATAAAGAATTTAGAGATTTAACTTTCCATTATAGCAATCAAAATATTCAATATCTACTTACAGAAAGATTTTGTACGCAAATTCTGCAACATTCTTGTCAGTATGGATTTTAACCATTTGAATTAACTTCTTTTCATTGCTATCTCTAATAAAGTGATGTCTAATCTCTATATCTTTGTATTTGAAATGAAAAACTAGGATTTTTATATTTATGAAAATAGTACTGTTTTTGTTAATAAAATCATGGTATGCATAAAATTGTACCATAATTAAGTAGTTAATTTTGAAACAAAGCACTTGTCTACAACAACTTTAAAACAGCCACATATTCCAGCTTCTGTTGTGGAAATTTGCATCCACTGTCTGTTTCTTGCACTGCACATGAAATTAATCTAATCACAAGAAATTGACAACCTCATATTGTTAGACTTCCTAATCAAGCTTCTCCAACATAATACTATCAGTGTATGATACCAAAATCAAAAGGAGTATCATTTGGATACCAAAGGCCTATTAATTTTGGTGAACTTTTAAGTACCTAAAAATCTTTTCACTGCATGAAGATGTGAAAAACTTTGGATTGACTTAGGTATCTAGCACAAGCGCTCACTGCAAACATGTTGTCTGGTCTTGAAGATGTATAAGATAATCAATGAACCAAATATTGACCTTTTACATATGAACATCCACTTCTTCTCCATCTTCATCCTTGAGCAGAGGCTTTTGAGTTTCCATTGGTGTGCTTGCAGTCTTGACTTCTGTTAAACTTAAAGTTCTTAAAATGCTAATACATACTTATTTGACTAATAAATATGCCATCCTCTTCTGTTTCACTTGTAATCCATGAGAATGTAAGTTCTCCCATAGAACTCCATTGAAATTGCTCAGAATCAAAATTTCTCAAATGTAATGCATAACTTCTTCTTTGTTGAAACCAAAGATGAATATCATCCTCATTAAAACTTGACCAGCAAAATATCACCTTTGTGCCTTTTAATGAATAAGGTCTTGTTAATTTTCCCTCTTTGAAACCCATTGTCACAATCATATGGTTGAAATTGTTTCATAAACCCAAGGCTCTAGGAGCTTGGATGTAGTCAATACAACGCTTTTTTAACCTTATCTACTCTATCAGGAAAGTCTAGATCTTCAAATCCTGATGGTTGACATACATACAGCTCTTCTTCAATTTTCCCATAGAGAAAAGCACGTTTTACATCCATTTGATACATCACAAAATCTTTAAATTGAAAGATAAGCTAAAATCTAGCTAATTGCTGCAATTCTTGCTACAGGGGGCAAAGACTTCATCCTTAGTCAATCTTTCTTCTTGTGTGATACCAGTGAGTACCATCTTGCTTTATTTCTTATCACAATTCCCTTTCATCCTTTTTAATTCTTGAAACAACCCATTTAGTGCCTATAGCCCTTTTTCCATTTGGTAAATCTACTAAAGTCCAAACTTCTTGTAACTTGAATTGTAGAAGCTCTTCATGCATAGCCTCTATCCAGCTTGGATCCTTCAAAGCATAAATTACCTTTTTGGATTCTTCCTGTGATAAAAAGCAAGCAAATAAGCAGTTTTGAAGGTTTTTATGGTTTGTTCTTTGTTAAATTGAATAACACAAACCCTGTTCCTTCTAAATTCTTTGACATATGTCTTGTTTATGTAGCTCATTGCAAATCTCTAATCACTTGTTCAAGAGGATGATCTTTATGAATTCTTGTAGTTGGATTAGGACTGACTTGGATTTTTGTATCCAAATTGTTCATGTCAGCCTCTGCACCATCTCTTAATCATCTCTTGAGGAGTAAAATATGCTATATATCTTTTCAAAGTAGGCATTTGGATCAAATTGGTAGTTCAATGCTTATTTTTCCACCAACATTCATTAACCTCTTTGTGTAGCAAACTTTACACCATTGTTAGTGCTGTTAACATTATTCTTCCTTCTCTTTATCTTGACATTTCTATTTTTACTTGATCTTATCAATCTTATTTCCATCATCACTTAAAGGTTTGGATCCATCATCTTGAGAACTTTTTTAGATTTTTGTGAATATAGCAGATCAGCAGTCATGGTACAAAATATGTATATCTTTTGACAGGTTCTGTCTCCTTTCTACCTGCATTATCACTTGCTTTTGTACCTACAAAATCATTAGACTGTGTACCTGCAACAATTTGCTCATAATTCATTATTTTTGTTAGTGCATCAATATCAAATAGCCAAGCTGGTCTACTTCCTACAACATTAGGTGTATTCTCACTAAACCTAATATGCAAGTTTTCTTCCACTATCCTTGTTAACTATTGTATACTCTATAAAGGCTTTATATTTTAAGAGTATCTAACAAAAGAAACCCTTCATCAGCCTTACCATTAAATTTGCCTAAGTGATCTATGGTATTAAGAATGGTAACAGGACACCCAAATGGTCTCATAAAACTTAAAATTGGTGTTCTACCATGAAAAAGTTCATATGGGGTCTTGTTATAAGGCTTAACTACTAACACTCTATTTCTGCACATGCAAGTACTATTAAACTGCTTCTGCCCAAAAAAAAAAAGTAGAGGAAACATAAAAATCAACTTGCATAGTCCTAGCGGCTCAATTAGTGTCCCTATTCACTCATCTCAACTACTCCATTTTGTTAGGAGTTCTAGCTACACTTATATTGTCTCAAAATACATTTCATCTCCCAAAACTGATTCATTTCTTATTCTTGAAACTCAGTCCCATTTTCATATCTAATCACCTTCTTAACCTTGTGATTTTACAAGATTTTTTATTCAGTTTATAAATGACTTAAGATAATGCCACTAGTATCAGTCTTAGTAGCTAGTAAGAAACCCATGTTTAAACATACTATAATCATCTGTGACAACTTGGCCAATAGATTTTCTTCATAAGGCTTTTTACTAATGTTGGACCAAACAAGTACATATGAACAAATGTTAAAGGTTTGTCATGATTGAGTTCTCTGTTTTGGACTTTACAAGAGGCTCTGTGTGCTTTTCCCTTTGACTAGTCAAACAACAGGTTTATCATTTTCAATAAATTGGGGAAGTAAACCTTCTTACTAGATTTCCCTTAACCAATTAATTCATTGTTTTTAAATTTAAGTATCCTAGCTTTCTATGCCAAAGTTTTAGATTATAAGAATGTTGGCTTTTGCAAATAGGCAAGTTAACCTCTTTAGGAACTATGTTCTTTAATCAACACTATTTTTTTTTTACTTATTTTTTCTTTCCTAGGAACTCTAGTTTAATTGGGAATTTCATCAAATTAACTTATAGTTTGGAGATAAAAAAACATTACATTCTGTGTCATTAAAAAGAAAACACTATTTTTTTATACAAATTTGTGAGACAATAAAGAGATGAGTAAACTTTACCTCTCTTACATTTGTCGTATCCGTACCTACATACACAAAACACAAAAACAAGCATATCTTTGCCATTTTTAGTCTGTTTTTGGGTTTAATTGGGTTATTTTATGTATAAACGGATGTGTGTATTCTTACACCTATCAGACATGTTTCTTGTCATGATCCTTGAGCATCTACTATCAATCACTCCTTGATCCTGTAAATCCATTTGTGGATTGCCCTACACATTAGGTAAGAAAATTAGTTTCTTTTGGGGACCCAAGCCATCACTGACATGGATCTGCCTTGTGCATCTATATAATCAAACTTTTTTAGGGTGATTGATGCATTGTTATGTTTAGAAACATGGTCTAAAACTTTAGTCTTTGGTTTCCAAACCCAACAAGCTGAGGGCTAAACAGCATTAACATTATTTCCCTTAATAGCATTGTGACAACCGTGATCATTTTGGATGTTTCTTGCGTGCTTTGTGTTCTATATGTATGTTGAAGTGGGTTACTTATGTGCATGATGACATTTTAGAGGTAAATGATCATCTTATTTTGTGGGCATATAAGTTTGGTGTTAAGTAGTCTATTTGTTTACGTGTGGTGATAATGGAAACGAAAGACGTGTTGCATGCATTGCTACATCAATTCTTGGTTATTAAGTGTTAAACGTTTATGGGAAATATGGCATTTTAGAAATGAAATAAGTGAGTGAAATATAAAAGTTTGTAGGAAACTTTCTAAAAATAGAAAGTGGTTTAGTGAAATAATAGTTATATTTAGAAAGTTTAGTAAGTAGCGTTTAAGTAAAAAGGTTTAATCAAACTAGCTTATGTTTTTATAAAAACTTAAGGAAATGAAGTAAATTAGTTAATTAATAATTAAAAAAAATAAAAATATATATAATATAAGGTGCGTCCGGTTTTAGAGAAAAAAAAGTATTTTTTTTACTAAGCTAAGTTTGGGTTGGGCCAGGACTTAGGATATAGATTTAAAAACCCAACTTGCCCATCCTTTTCTTTCTCTTCTTGTTGCCGTATGAATTTAGCTTCCCAAAACCCTAAGAAGTTGATTTTCACTTGTGGATCCAAGAATCATTCAAGAATTGTTAATTAGGTGCTTGTAATCAAAGGTAAGTGCGTTCAATCCTAGTTTAAATCATGCATTCATGTAACAAAATCAATGATGGATTCTAGGGTTTCATAAAATTTAGAATATTAATGATATTTGATGATGATAGAATGATTATGGCTTGATTAGGGTCATGTCCATGCAATTGGTTAGGTTAGATTTGCGTTAAAACTTGATTTAGGGTTGAGCAGAATTTTAGGTCGTGTTCAACGACTGATATCTAGATAATAAAAACGTGTATTGATATGTTTCTTGAGCCTATGAATAATCCAAAATAGTCTACTTTCCAAAAAATTCGGCCTCGAAAGTTTTTAAGGTCGGGAAGTCATTCGAATGTTGGTTACACTAAAAGTTGTCAGATCAGTAAATACGGGGTAGATTTAGGTCATGTTTGTGAGGGTAAAACCTATACTTAAATGTGGAATTAAGCTTAGCCCTTCTACATTAGTTAAGTTCCATATGTCTATGGATAATCCTGTAAAAATTAGCCTCTGAAAGCATGTCTAAGTATGGTTAATAAGTCCAAAATTTTTAGTGTGCAATCAGATCCGAATTGGCACTGTTTTGAAGTTTGATTTTTCTTAGGAGTACTTGTGCATGTAAATGCCTTTTGAAAATCCAATGGTATTTAGAGAACACATAAAGGAACATTGATGATTTTTTCTATAATTTATAAAGGTAATTAAGTAAGGGTTTTGGGTACGTAAACAGGCACTAAAATTATGCAATTCTGAGTTAATTGTAATTAGCTAGTGTAAAGTGTTAATGAGATGGTTAAGGTTGGGCATGGTGTCCGGGTGACCCATGATGGTTAACTAAACCCTTAGACATCCATCATATGTGTGTTACATGGACTAGAGCTTTTAGCATGGTCGCATGTAACCGTGTTTATTTATTTGTATAGTTGCGTGTAGAGATTTGGAAGCTGCGTTTGAGCATTCAAGTGAGTTTTATTGCCCCTTTTTCTTATGATTTATTAGGGTGGAAATGATGCAAAGCGTTTGGAAATGTTTTGATTACTGTGATAATGTGTTGTCAAAGATGCATGGACTATACGTGACTATTGTATATTGTGTGCTACATGTTTTGTGACGTGATATTAAGAATTGTGAACTAAGTCAAGTGGGATCACCTGCGGGTATCCATGGCCTGTTTAGTGGATGGTACTGTAGCCTAGCGGGCAGGAAGGTTACTTTAAGAGTATCCATGTCCTGGGCTAATTGATACTGTTGGATTGAGGGACAAACACCAGTTCCGTTCACAAAGCTCGTTAAGGTTACATTTGCATGTTATCAGTATGAATAGTAAAGTAATTGTCCTGCATGTTAAGCATTAATCACAATAATTGTTTATAAGCTTTGGTTTCCCCCCCGTTGGGGTCTTAAACCATGCACTCATCTCACACCAACCTTGTGTGACGTTTAAGCATCATTTTCAGGTAATCATCTGAGGATGTGAAGTTAGAAAGTGGCCTAGTGAGACCGGGAGGCTTGCATTGCGAAGTCATTCTACTAGAGATTATATTTATGTCATATGATTGTTTTGATGCTTGGTTGTTATTTTGATTGTTAACTTGGAGTAATGTTTCCCTTGTGGTATGACTTTGCTATCGTAATGCAAGACTCCTTTATCTTGTGTTAGATATTGTCATGACACATTGTGTTTCATTTGTTTATCTATTTCATTTAGTTCTCTCTATTGTTGAAACCATAGTGTTGTGATAATATCCATGATGTTACACCTCATGTTTCCGCCTAGGCGGGGTGTGACACCCATTACCTACGGGTGCCATCCCTAATAATAATCAACAGCCACTAATAACAACGCTTTTCCTTCAACTTATGCCCGTTCTTTGTCAGATGCAATACCTTTGTTGTCATCCATAAGTTGAAATAGTTTACGCAGTGCTGAAATTCTTGCTTCTCCGACGTATACCTATGTTTCAGGGATAAAGCAAGCAGATTATGTCAAAGTTGAGGCTTTGATTATTTGATTTGCTAAAGGTACGGTGGATTAAAAGTTACCTTGTAGTAAGCAAGATAAAGGTGTGTTTCATTGTTAAAGCCCAAAGCTTGCAAAAGCAGTCCGATTTCTTCAGGAGTGAGTGGACATCGTCCCTGATGTCTCAACTCCTCGTTAGTGAACTGAGTTTTCGTCACTATTCCTTGCCAAATTACTTGGCGGTACTTTGCAAGTGCCAACTTTTCAGCTTTTCCACCACCAAAATCACAAGCTGAAATATTATGTTAGTGATGGTTTCTGTAAGACCCTTTTAAGGTATTAATCGTTTATAGAAGTGTAAAATACAAGACATTGTTGGTGGGTCAACTCGACCCATTTTGACCCACTCAAACAACATGCCCTTCATAGTCCCACAATCACCTATTTTTAACTAATGCAAAAGTACACCAACCTTTTGGTAGGTATGGAGTCAAACCCGGCCAAAACTGGGTCAAACCATCTCAAACCCGGTTAAATCCGGCCGAAACGGCTCAAATCCGGCCAAACCCGGTCAAACACGCTCAAACCCGGATAAACCCGCTCAAACCCGGTGAAACCGGTCAAGCACGCTCAAATCCCTATAAACCCGCTCAAATCCGGTTAAGCCTGGCCAAACAACTGTTGTTGGTCTTGGGTTAATCGTTTATAAGAGGGCTCACGTATGCATTTAGCCCGTGTTTAGTATATTATTGTAGTGGGCCAATCTCGTATCTAGATTATTGGGCTTGGCCCACTACAATAATATACTAAACAAGGGCTAACAGGTACATGTACATGGTTGAAGTAATTTTAATATAACAAAGTCTGTGTTTTATGTGCTTTAGAGAATAACTAATAGCTTGAATTGGTATTAGAAATTTAACGCGACATTATGGATTGTACTAGGAGAGTGGGTCATACTTGTCAGGTTTTTAGATCACACAGACCCACGTACTTTCTTTAAAGGCTCTATATATGTGCCTAATATAAATGAATAAAATGTACTATCCTGTAACATCTTTTTCATATAAAGAGTGACTTTACTTTCATATCAGTGAAGAAGAGAGGAGTTGTGCCATCTGAATTCTACAGTTGTTATGATACAGGAATAGTTGTTCTTGTGTTTTTTTTAAATGACTGCTCTTTTAAATGATGGCAAGCATAGCTGCATGGGCGTTTCTTGAATGTTAAGAATGGTGATTTTGCAAACCGGGTCAAAATGACATTTTTAGCTTTACAAGTTCCTAGCTTACAATTACGCATAATGAAAAGCGGCGTGCCATGGAAAGACACATAATTTTCTCGGACCAAATACTTCACTACTATGTTATGAAAATAAAGACTAGAATAACAAAAACTCTTTACAATTACATCATTTATTTAGTTACTTTGTTATAAGTTTGCATTTTAAGTTTAAATAAAAAAAATTAGTAGTTTTTGTAGTGTAAAGTAAGAAACTTCTTGTTCAAGTGGTAATTAAAAGGGTGTTTAGAAGCCAACATGAAAGATTATGGGTATTTTTTGGGTAAAAGGTTTCCCCGGTAAATGTATTCCAAAAAGATATTTTAAGTACAAAAGTTATAGGTGAAGTCCTACAACCTAGCCCGTTACATAGGCACTAACAAGCAACATAGATAGCTACTAACCAAACCACTACATAAGGAGGGCATACCCTACTTATGACTAAACAAAAAGGAATTACTTCCTAACACGACTATCAACACGGATATCATAATTATCACAAAATTCCTGCGATTTTCGAGATAGATTATAAACCTGAGCATCATATCCGTCATAGCAATCCAAATCATCATCTTCCAAAGAGAATCCTTCACCAATCGAAGAAGAATCTGTGGTAGAATCATCTGGGGTATTCCTACCAACTCATGATCCAGTCAATCCGAATCATCTTGAGACTTATTTAATGATTCCTTCTTCGATCTTTGAAAACGCGACCAAAGGCTTTCTTCCTCTTGAATCTTATCTTCATTTGCCTTCGAACTTCCACTACCAACTTGCTCATTACCATCATTCTTCATACCTGATTTGGGGTTTTGGGTATCCCCCTCAATATGGGCCGTTCCCACATCATTAGTATGAACTAGGAACCGATTCCCCACAAGCAGCCCCCTCATCCGAATTCAACACACTAAAAGAATTAGAAATAGGAGTGCTCTTATCACCACTAGCTTGTGATGTAGAAGCCTTCTCATTTCCAGCCGTGTTCTTCTTAGATTGCTTATCATTAGCCTGCTTATTGATAGGTCTATAGAAGGTTGATTTAGGCTTATGAAGACGAAGACCCGCAAACTGATTTTTGGGCTGATTAGCAATCTTTTTCCCTTTGATTTTCCTACTCACCACCTCATTAAATCCATCATTAGCCGAAGTATCAATAATAAGATCAACAACACTTACCTGTTTAGGACACTTTTCTGAGTTATGACCAAATAATTTGCATTCCAAGCAATGTGGCGGCTTCCATTCATATTCCACCCGGATCACTTCACTAGTATACCCGGTCCCATCATCCTCATCAAATTAAGGTATTCAACTCGTACGATTGGTAATTTTGCCGATTGACATCTCCATTAGCAATTGATTTTCAAAATATTGTCCACAAGCTGCAACAGCCTGAGCCTGATAAAGAGCAGTACTTAAAGCTCTCAAACAAGGAAAACGAACCATGAGGAGATGGTCTAACTCTAGCCACTTATCATACCAAAAACATGTGCGTAATCCCAAGCCAATCAATGGCAGCCCCCTGCACTCACAATACTATCCCAGACATCATCTTTTAGGCCTGAACTCATATCATCTATCAAACCACCTTCAAGTGCGTAGTACTACAAACCACAAAACTGCTAATGTAATTGTATAACTTACAAGGTTGTTTTGGACTCTTACTCATAAAGAATGTAACTCTCAAGTTAAACACATATTTTAGTTAGTTAGTTACTAATTAAAAATTCAAAATAAGTTTGAAAAACTGTTGTTTGAATCATTTCGGGATGATTGTTTGTTAGAGAATGTTAGACATTGAATAAACCCGTAGGTGTAACTTTATTATCAACCACTATTTATAATAGTGAAACCATAATACCCAAAACCCACAAACCGGGTTTGGGCTTATTTAGCCTCTAATACTCGCCCGCACTTCGAGCGGCAAAATCGCAAAAGCTCAGACTGAAGTAGTAAACTAGAAAAGGAGAAAATTAAAACAAAACAAGACATGAACAACCAGAACAAAGGAAATCGTGACGTTGTACGACACTTTTAACCTCGGGACCTTGCACGATTGAAGGGAACTTGTGACCTTAGCACAAATCACCAACACAAATTACGGGATAATTCAAAGTATCCCTATAATGGAGAATAATTCAAAGTATTCTCACCAACATAAATTACGGGATAATTCAAAGTATCCCTATAATAGAGAATAATTCAAAGTATTCTTACCAACACAAAATACGAGATAATTCAAAGTATCCCTAAAACGGAGAATAATTCAAAGTATTCTCTCAAAGATATAATAAAAATAAAATAAAATGTTTTTTTAATAAAAAGGAAAATAAACTTGATAAGCAAAGAAAAAAACAAAACAAACCAATAAATCCACACCATCATGGGCACGTATCATTTATTCGTAGATCCACCATCATCTTTTATAATAAACTAAATATAATTTCATTCAATACTATCTTTCCTTTATTCACTATCGCAGCAAGCTGAATAGAAAGTGGACCTTGCAAGGCCAATTCATGCCAACAAGATCCCATACAACATAGAAACACCATGTACACCCAGAAACACCCATTGAAAGTTGCTTGACCCGGGACCTTTTCCATCTAATAAATTTGCTGATGATTAGATTTTGGATACTCCTCAAGTCGTTGTGGATAAGGATCTTATCACGAATAGGTCAGAGATTGTGGATGTCAGTTTGACGAGGCGGGTGAGTGCCGCCATTTTTGTGGTGAAATGGGTACGGCTGAACTAAAAAAAAAGGGATTTGGAGTTTTAGGGTGTAGGTCTCTGAACTATGGTCATACATTGAATAAACCCCTAGGTGTTACTATTTATAATAGTGAAACTCTAATACCCAAAACTCACAAACCGGGTTTAGGCTTATTTAGCCTCTAAGGCTAAATAAGCCCAAACCCGGTTTGTGGGTTTTGGGTATTAGGGTTTCACTATTATAAATAGTGGTTGATAATAAAGTTACACATACGGGTTTATTCAATGTCTAACATGGTATCAGAGCGGGTAAGATCATAAAAACCTAGTCGGCCGCCATGAGCCGCTGCATCTATGCCACCCTGTCAAATCTCTCTTCATCTCTATTATCAAAACCCTAATTGTTAGCCACCATGAGCCGCAACTAAATTCCCTATAAAAAACTCTATCCTTCTCCTTAGTTATCTATTTTCCGGTGCAATAACTATTTATCTTCTTTCGTATCAATGTCAGTCTGTCACCATGTATGCCAGATATGCATGGTTACAACTTATTTGCATGGTTTTTATTTACACACAAAACCATCAATTTCTTTATTATTGGTTCATCCTCTCCAAAACTACTATCTCTCATAAGTCATATCCAAACGGATGATCTTCTTCTATTTACAGTAATTCTTCTATTTTGTGTCACAAAATCTTTGTTTTGTTTTATTTTTTGTTATCTTTTTAATGCTTCACGCGTTGCTATATCTTCAAAAAAAATAGTCAAAGCTTGCATAAGTAAGAGAGGAATATATTTATCATGGTATTTGATATTAGTGGGATGGGATCTTCTGTTGTCGGCAGTGATGAAAAAGAAAGACAAAGAGAAAGATAATGAAGAAGGATCCATTTGAAGGAGTGGTGCTTTACAAGATGGGTCCTGCTTGTTTATTAGTGGATGTTTATTTATTTCTTTTATGTCTGTAATGTTTATTTATTTCTTTATGTTCTATGGTTAGAGGTTATCTCTAGTTCGAGCTTTCATGATTTTACCGTTCGAACTACGGGGGAGTATTAGATGATAAAATTAGTATGACCCAAGCCCGGTTGTGGGTGTAAGGCCCATTAGGGTTTTATTTACAAGTCCTATAAATGCTTCATCAATAAACATAATACCTCACGGGGTTTTTAATGTTCAACAGAGAACTCAGAATTGCTCTTTGATGCATTATTTTCTATTTGCCAGCCCCTGTAATATTGAGATACACCACTTCAGCTGCGTAGCTCATATGCTGTGTACGTGAGTGAAGCTCGCAGCAAAAACGACTGATTAACTCAATATGAAACCATTATCATATCCATGAATTTTAATGGACTTTCTTCCTATGAATATGTATAGACGTAGAAAATAAAGAAATTTGCAAAAAAAAGTGCATATTTTGTAAACCATAAGGACTAAACTGGTAATTAACTCTTATAAAATTTGATATAAACCGAAATCAATTAACCTTAAAATAAATACGTTTGTCATAATATCTTAGGTGACGTCGTCAACCACAGTCGCCTCTATCTAACAGGTTTATTTCACTTGTCCTCTCTTGTTTTTGGTAACCATGATTTAAAAGGTTAATATTGTTTTCTACGTAGTTGATATTATTATTAAGTTTAAGTACATTTCATTTTTGGTCCTCGTGGTTTGTGCAGATTTCACTTTTGGTTCAAAATTTAAAAAAGGTTCACTTTTGGCCCGAATTTCAAGTTTCGGTTCACTTTTGGTCCGTTCAGTCCATGTTCCAACTGTGAAATTCGGACCAAAAGTGAAACAAAACTTGAAATTCGGACCAAAAGTGAACTTTTTTTGAAACGAAACTTGAAATTTGGACCAAAAGTGAAACGAAACTTGAAATTCGGACCAAAATGAACTTTTTTTGAATTTTGGACCAAAAGTAAAATCTGCTACGAACCACAAGGACCAAAAATGTACTTAACTCTTATTATTATTATCATGTTGTTATACTTGGTTTATGATTCATGTTATGCGTTTCTTCGGTTATACATGCTTATCTCTCTGATTGTTTTGCTAATACTTGGTGATTAATTTTGATTGACAGCTTCTTAAGGAACAAAGCACCCAAGGAGATAAATGTCCAAAATTAGAAAAATGTCCGATCACATACCTTTTGATATCCAATCATAAATCATAAAAAGGCTTCCAGTCAAATCGTTGCTTCAATTCCGTTCCGTTTCGAAACAATGGAAGACTTTTATCGACAACCCGGAATTCATAAAAAACTACCACGTCAATCACGCAAACCCCCAACATCATCTACTTGTATGTTACAAGTTGGATAACGTCAAAAACTATACTTCCATTATTGATAACAATACTTTCCCCAAACAAAAGTTCCCCTTAACCGCCCCGGAGTCCCTTCACTTATTTAGAGGCACATTTTTACTCAATTCGGTTAACGGGTTGTTATGTTTTTATGATCGTTACGGAGACGTAGATCAAAACACTAAGATGGTTGTTATTTGGAATCCTACTGTTAGGAAATCTGTTGGTATTTTTATCCCTAAAGCGTCAAATATGCGTACTATTGTTGGTTTTGGGGTTTGTCCTGATACTAGTGACCCTACGCTTGTTAAGATTAATCTTGATAAAATATCTAATATGTGGGTGGTTGAGGTTTTTATGTTAAGTAAACGCGTTTGGAAAACTGTGTATACGGGGGCGCCTATTAAATCGTGTGATTTGTCATGGTGTCAGGTTTTTGTAGATGGGGTTATCTATTTCCTTGCTTATGATGATGTATTTTTGGATGGCGGAGTTAGGTCTAATTTTGTTATTTCGTTTGATTTGAAGAGTGAGGAGTTTGGTGAAGTGTGTCTTCCAGAGATGTTACTACATACACCTGATCTAAATGTGACGAAGGTGAATGAGTCGCTTGGTTTACTTGAGTATCATTATGAGGGTGGCATGAAGGTTTTGTGCGTGTGATTAAGAAAGATGGGCTAATAACCAGTTTACTAAGATATATACTATCAAGTTTGAGGGTAAGTGGTCGGACGATTGGGTATTGGGGTTTAGGAACAATGGAGAAGTTGTAATGGAGCTGGATGCTGATAATTATAAAGAGTCTAGAATTGCAGTCTATGAACCCTTGTCAGGGCATATTAATGATGTTGGGATTAATGGAAAGCTACGTACGTTCTACGCGTGGTCATATATGGAAACACTACTTTTGCTTGATGAGTCGCATTCTATCATTCATTAAAAAGGTTGATTGCAGGGTTTCTAGATCAAGCTGTAGGTATTACATCAGTTTTTATTCTTCAATTTAGTTTATGTTACTGGGTATCACATATTTGTAAGGGAATGCTCATGAAGGTGGTTATTGGTTGGTATCATGCAATTCAATAAAGGAAATGAGTAATTTTGGACCAATTGTTTTTGCACATGATGGGATATTGGTGTTTGCAGCTGTTTAATTTTCTGCCTAAAGTATGTTTTTTGCTTCGTTTGTTTGTCTTTTTATATATTTGAAACATTTATATTTTTTTAAAGTGACCCAAACTTATAACCATCGAGCTAAGACCAGTAGCTAAAACCAGTTGAGTCAAAGTCCTCATAGGCCATAACAGAGTGCTAAATTTTATTAAATGCTTAATGTGGAAACTGGTCCAGATCAAAGTCAAAGAACATGAATCAGTTATATGATGAGGATACACTATTCACAATCTCTGCTGTTAATTGACGTTGATTAGCGATTACCTATTGTCCGGTCTAGAACATGAGTAGCTTTTGAAGAATTGTTGCTCTCCTACATCATGGCAGCCACAGTGGCTTCATATAGCTGTGTCATGTAAGTTTTGGTGTTTCACATGTTTTTTTGCTGAGTCAAGCTTGAAACCACAGACTTAACACACTTTGTTAATAGCAGTAGTGTAAAAGTACCCAATGACTCTTGATTATTTATACATGTGCTATCCATGGGAGGTGATGCGCGTTACTTAAGTCCTTTTCTTTCTTTCTCCTGACATTCCTTTTGTTGGCCATACCTTTCCTATGGCCTGGTTTCGTGCGCCTGTCTCCCGTGACCTTCCAAAGCAGTCATGGCACGCGTTGAGACTCGTCACATTTCTTTCCTGTGCTGCACCTTAGCCAGCATAGTGAAGCAAGGTCTTTGAGGGTCTTAAATGTTTGAAGGGGTTTTAGGATGATACAGGAATACTAATTTGTTGTTTATATACCCTCTATAAGTATCTTATATATTTGTTATGTAGACATGGAGTGCTGATGTGTAGCTTTCCCTTCAATTAAGATTTTACTGAAGTAATCTAAATAACTGTTCATTTTGAAACCGGGGCAGAATTGTCATTTTAAAAGCCGAGTCATAATTTTAAAAAGCACCAGTTAGCATAATTTTAATAGTGTAGCATTATAGAAGTAATGATAGGATGATACTCCCTGATCCTGTTGGCATTTTCATTGTCTAATGAGAATTTGTGTATACTCATGTAAGGAACACGTTATCTTCTAAATTCAATTGTATTTAGCCTTTAAAGCTTAAACCAAATGTCGAGTAATTTACCTTTCTTTTTAAGCACTAGTTTTCGAAGGAACTTAGGTGGGAAATAAGAGTGATTTGAGTTGTGTGTAAGAATACAGCTCTTGTCTGTTGTAATCATTTGATCGGATAAATACTTATGTTGCATAATACTTACTTTGCGTAGCCCAAAAGAATGAGTGTGGTTTGGTTAAGACCAAAAGTACATACAACACATAATAAGTCTGATATTTATGTTAATGCATAAAATCATTCGCATAGACTATACAACATTCATTAGGAAAAAAAAACATGTACAAATAAAAGCCACCAAAAGTATACTCATAATTTGTTCTTCATGTACAAATAAAAGCCACAAACATGTACAAATACAGTGACAACGTTGACAGCGTCCGTATAGGAATGTTTCCCATCTGGAACTGTTAGTGGGATAAACTCAGCCAGAAATATTTTAAAAAATCACCCGTGCCTTACTAAGACCACACAAAGCCTGTGAGTTGAAGCCACTTCCCTCTAGATAGGAACACAATCATTCAACATTTTTTTTAGTTGAAAGACATTCAAACCATAAAATAGTTAAGAGACATTCAAACCATCTTATAACGTCAAGTTGAAGAACGAAAAACAAACCATCTAGTCTCCATGCCCACAAACTTCTCTTCCCATTTGGTTCCGACTTCCGAGCTCACTCCCATTAAACCCGGCCAAACCTGTTCTACTCGGTTAAACCCGGCCAAACCCGCTCTACTCGGTTAAACCCGGCTAAAAACCCGTTAACCCGCCATAGGACCCAGTTAAACCCGGCTAAACCGCGTTAAACCCGGCCAAACCGGTAAACCCAGCCAACCCCTGACATACCTGGTCAAACCCGGTTACCACCCGGTCATATACCCGGTTAAACCCAGCCACAACTTGGTTATACCCGCCCATACCCGGTCATACCGGGTTCAACCCCGCCAAAGCCTGTCATACATGGCCAAACCCGTCATACCCGGTTAAACCCGGTCCATACCCGGTTAAATAAAAAAAAAAAATACATAATAAAAAAAAAAAAAAAAAACAAAAAAAAAAAAAAAAAAAAAAAAAAAAAAAAACCCCCCCCCGGCTAAACCCACCAACCGTTATACCCTTTAAAACACAATATAAGCCAAACACGTATCTTATTTGGTTAAACCTGACCAAACCCGTACATAACAGATGTGAAATGATATGTAGAAAGAATGTAGATGATAGGATACTTGACTAGTCTATCAAACACATTCATCAATGAACGTCACTAGTAGGCAGTAACACACGCACTCCTAAAGAAGTGGCCTTGTTGAGAACGAACGAGCAAAAAAAATCACAAACAAGCAACAGTAAGAAATCAAATAAGTGACTTGAGAAAACAGACACATGACAATGACCGGATTTAATCAATCTTTAAACTTGCTAAGACCATTTCCATTGCAGATTGACAACACCGACTACAGCTCATTCATCATTTTCATAAACAAAAAGGTACTCAAAAGTTTTCCAAAAGCAAATTAGCTTAAGCTCATTACCCTTTCGAGAGGATTCACCGATAAGCGCAAAGATAGCTTTAAGCAAAAAGCTTCAAATGAATTTGTGTTTCACATGTTTGTTTGCTTTTTCAAATAGTAGTAAAACACACATATTCTATTAGCAGTGAGTCAAGCTTGAAACCACGGATTAAACACACTTTGTTGATGGCAGTGGTGTAAAAGTACCAAATAACTCTTGATTATCTGTATTTGTGCTATCGATGGGAGGTGATGTGGGTCATTTAAGTCCTTTTCTTTCTTTCTCCTGCCATTCCTTTTGTTGCCCACACCTTACCTCTGGCCCGATTTGGCGCGCCTGTCTCCCCTGATCACAAGATAGTTTAACATTCTGCTGTGTTGGATTATATGGTAGTTGGACTAGCTCGATCACAACTAGAGGTGTGTGAGCCTATTGGGGGCACACACGATAAAACACATAGAGTGCGTTTTAACTTCACGAAAGCTTCTATTTTTAAACCTTAAGACAAGAACCAATTAGACAATGATCCTAAGCTTGTCCTAAAGAGTGAGGCCGGCTGGAAGGATCTAGAGCATGTCTAGGTTCATGATTTGGAGATAAGGAGGAATGGGAAGTGTTGTGATAAGACTCAAACTAGGTTTCCTAGTCTTATCATGAGGGGGGCTTGAAAGGGTATTTAAACCCATCACCCAAGCTCATAAACACGAATCTAATTAACCCTAAATAGTCACCAAAAGCTCTGCAATTATCCTTACATTTCTTCTCCTTATCAGCCGATCCAACTAAAACCAATTAGGGTTCTTAGTTTTCGGTTTTTTCCTTTTGCAAATCAGTGGTATTTGATTGTTCCAAAGTGATTTGCAAGTGTTATAAGATCTTACAGCATCTACAGGAAGCTTTGGGATCAGGTTTACAATCTGTCGAGGCGTGACAGATCATAGAAATCAATTTGGTTTGGGCCCTGATCGTTCTCGGACAAAAGAGAAAATCAGATCGGACGTAGTGTCGTCCGATATCGGACAACACTGGTTTTTGATCTCGGGCACAAGGGTGATCTCGGACAGAACTGAAAACTAAGGTTTTGGTTTTGTTTTTCGGATTTGGATCTCGGGATTGGTATACACTTGTTGTATTGGTATACGTGAGGTTTGGACTAGCATCCGGGCGTGCTTGTTTACGTGTTTGTGTGAGCACTCATAGAGGTGGCCATTTAGTCACTAGTTTCACATTCTTGGTTTCATATACTTGCTGGTGTCTACGAGGGTATGTTTCCTATTTAATTACTTGTCCCTTAAATGTGGTTTATGTGTATGTTAATTATTGTACTAGACTAGATCTATCCGCTGCGTACTCGTTAGAGTTAATGGTTAACTTGATTGTTAAATTCCAACAGTGGCATCACGAGCCAATTAGTTTAGTATTTATGAATTGCATACGATGTTAACACGCTAGGGCTGCATGTAATTGGTTTATTTATTGTTTCTATTGTAAATTATGGCAACGACATGCAATCCTCCATAACTAAATAACCAAACTTAAATGAACACAAACATAAAATATAAAAAGAAGTAAGAATAAAAATTAAAATGTTAATTAAGTTGCTAGCTAATCTTATTCTTGTTTTGTCTCAGGCTGTAAGACTCACAAGCAATCATGTTAGATGATGTATGTGGCAGATCTAGGCACTTTAGCAGAAACCTAGTGAGAGTCTTATGGTTCTCCAATTGGAAAGACTCTTTTGATAACACGAGCATTATGTGTTTTACTGCTTTCATTTTATAGTGTTCCTCATATGTCAATCATTATTAGTCTGTTTTATAAATTGCTTATATGTGAAGATGCCTTGTGTCTAGTCAATATTTGCAAAATATAGATTTTATGAAACTCTTAAAACCGGACTAATAATAATTATAAAGTAATTTGGATTGAACATGTCTAATATTACACACATAATTTTATTCCTTGTGACCAATTATGTGTTATTTATGAAACCGGGGTTTTTGGACAAATAAATATGGACATAGAAAACTATGAAATTGGATTTCTTAGTGAAGCTTTAGATTACATGCGCGATATGGGGTTGAATTGATCTTTAAATTTTCTCCCCGCCCCACTAAATGCTCGGCATATGTAGGGAATTATAGGAATTACTTGTCTTCGGGACTAAGTAGGATTACAATTAGGGTGACAATTTGTAATCCCACCATATCAACTATAAAGCTAATGTTAACAAAAGGGGTTTCTTAACATACAATAGCATCATTAGTCAATTGGAAGTATGGCTCACCTATTATGGACAAACTATAAGAGAAGTTTAAGGCGGGTAGAAGTAAGATTCCCCAAATGAAGTCAGTTTTTTAATACGCTTCGCACTGACCTGTTTCTTCGCTTCTTTATGAGTCCAAAATGGAGCTACTAGGAACATTTGACAAAATAATGACTATACCAAAAAGGTTAACAAAATGTTTTCTTAACTTAGTGTTATAAGTTGTTTTGCATGCTTCTTGTACACGATTTTGTCACATTTATGTGTATACCATTATATGAAATTTTAAGTCTATGCCAGCTAAAACTAGAACACGTGCAATTGGCTTGACCTCTCTGGTCAGACCTCAAGGACTTTCCAACCCATGGTGAATTTTTTCATTGGTCAGACCTTTGTCAATTTTTACACGTTTTGTTTTGGTGGACTTAAATCGAGTTACTTGGTCAGACCTCAGACTCGAGGCATAAGATGAGACCAAATATGCTTTTGACATTACTATAAGAGTTACTAATGTCACTAGTCTCATAAATCTAAGAGTTGCATTCAATGCAATTAACGCTCGTCGCTTACCTCTTGCCCTACTTGTTTACACGTTGGTCAGACCTTCTGTAATAAGTGGGAGGTCAAGTTGGATCTTAGTCTTATTAGTAATTAATTCGGTAGTTAATTCTTTTAAGAATTTAATTATCGACAATACTAATATTTGAACTTTTTCTAATTGTAGATGACAACCTCGTCAGCTAACAATTCGGTTTTCAAGGGTTTTCTCGAGAAACAAAAACTATCTGGACCCAACTTTATTGACTAGTACAGACAACTTAGGATTGTATTATCAGCCATGGAAAAGTTGGATTACTTAGAGCAGCCAATTCCTCTTGCTCCTGTCCCAGCTCAAGCTGGTCAGCAAGTTGCTCCGGAAGCTCTTGCAGCTCATGCTGCATGGGTTAAAGGATCAAAAGAGATTGCTGGAATCATGTTCATGACTATGGAACCAGAGATTCAACTATATCTGGAAAACTTTAGTGCTTATGAGATGTTACAGGAGTTAAAAACTCTGTTTGCCCATCAAGCAGATCAGGAGCTTCTTCACACTGTGAAGAATTACAGTATGCACGGCATGAGGAAGACGGTTAATGAGTTGCATGCCATGCGGAAGCTACATGAGCAAACTCAGCCTAAACAAACTGCTTCTGCACTTCATGTAATTCGAGCAGGGAAAGTCTAGAAAAAGAAAAATAAGCAAAAACCGCATTTCCGTGCCAGGGGTAAATATGAAATGAAGGGAAAGTATAAGCGCGCTTATCATCCCAAGCCCAAGATTTCCCCTCCACTGAAAAAGAAAAATCCTGCTAATGACTTTATCTGTCGTCAATGTGGCGAGACAGGGCACTGGAAGAGGAGATGTCCTCAGAATTTAACTGAGTTGCTAAAGAACTTGAAGCTATCTCAGGGAACTAGCAGTTCAGGTATCTTCACTATAGAACTTAATACTTTCCTTAATAGATCATGTATCTATGACACTGGTTGTGGTACTCATATTTGTAATACAACGCAGGGTCTAAGGGCAAGTAGGAAACTGAAGCCGGGGGCTCTTAGCTTGTACGTGGGCAATGGTCAACGTGAAGCTGTTGAAGCAATTAAAGTTTTTCATTTATGTCTCCCAAGTGGATTAGAGATTGTTTTGAACAATTTTCATTATGCTCCTTATATTACTAGAGGAGTAATTTCTGTTTCCCATTTATACGAAGATGGTTTTATTAACCGCTTCGTGAATAATACAATTCAAGTTTCTAGGAATAACATGGTTTATTTTAGTGTTATCCCAAGGGATGGTATTTTTGAAATTGATTTGTCTAATTCTTATGCAAATGAAAGTTCTATATATACTGTAAGCAACAAAAGAGCCAAGCTAGACTTGGACTCTGCTCTCTTGTGGCATTGTCGTCTTGGACACATCAGCAAGAAACGCATTGAAAAGTTGCAACACGATGGACTTCTCAATTCAACTGACCTTAGGGCTTTTGAAAAATGCGTTCCTTGTATGTCTGGAAAGATGGCAAGAAAACCTTACACACATCAAGTGGAAAGGGCAAAAGACTTACTTGGACTAATACACACCGATGTATGTGGCACATTTAAGATCACATCAATACAAGGAGCTAACTACTTCTTCACTTTCACTAACGACTTTAGTCGTTATGGTTATGTTTACTTGTTAAATCATAAACATGAAGTGTTTGAAACTTTTAGTGTGTTTAAAAAAGAAGTAGAAAATCATCTCGGTAAGACCATAAAATCGCTACGTTTTGATCGTGGGGGCGAATATATGAGTCAAGAGTTTTTGGATCATCTGAAGGATC
>BQNB010071703.1:0-10887 GCA_026074375.1 Tanacetum coccineum
CTACTGCATTCCCTACCTTCTGAATGGGTTATGAACTACTGTGATTTTTTAGAAAAATTAATATTGAGCCTAACTATTTTATAAAAATTCAACATCACAAATGACTCAAATTCGGATCTGATTCGACTATCAAAAAGTTTAGCTTGATCAGACCTATTTAAACACTTAGGAAAATTTTACAAAAATTCTAGAAAAGCATAAAAATCATGAAATTGCTATAGTAGCAATCCCATCAATTAAAAAGACGTTTTGATATGGTTTTTAACCTCAGAAACACAACCTAGAATCTACCCCAAAAACTCAGATTTGACAACGAATCTTGTAAAATTATTTTGACTGACTCCCATTCACTTTTAATTCCTAAAACCAATGGGACTGGAAAGTAGACTCCCTGTAGTTATTTTTAGGCTTAAGAAAATCCATAAAAGCTATCCGTATGACCAAGTTATGACACTTACAAGATGACCTAAAAACAAGCCCAGTTTTAATTCCGAATTTAACAACAACTAAACCTAACCAAACGCATCCAAACACGATTAATTACATCATAATCCTTATATTATAAAAGATCCAGTTTTTATATATTCAATTGTTGTCTTAAAGATTGAGCATTTACCATTCCTATTTATGATTAGCCTCTCTTTTTGCCCTCTCATTATGAGATTATGAAAAAGATCCAATCGTTTCAGTTTCACAAAGCCATTAACGTCCTCCAAAGAATGCATACAGTCAACATAACTCTAAATAATGAATGCATATAGGGTTACATAACTCCAAAATATGTCAATCACCCTACCAAAATTTATAATAATCATGGGAGACTGTACCGATTTAATCAAGATTTAAGATTTGAGATTCGACCTATACAAGAAAAAAACACATATCACACAATTTCACTCCTAATAAGCTACCTCAGGTAAATTCGAATTCGACTCTTTCAAACCTTTGTATTGTTAATTTAGTTTTTTAATAAGCTTCTGATGTTGATGTTTATCGAGATCTCTTATTATTTTATTAATTTTGTAATTCGTGGATTTGCAGATATTTTCTGGCCACGATTTCTGTGTTTAAACAGGTATAACCATTGTTTGCAGGACATGATCTTCCACATGTAGCAGCAGAAAATGATTGTATGAACAGATATGATGACAAGATTTTGGTTGTTTTAGTAAAAAAACATAATAATATGTGTCAATTTTTTTGGTCAAACTCATCGTTTTTTTGTTGATCTCAATTGCGGCTAAAGCTAGTAGGGTTTAAGGACCGAATGACAGATGTCTACTACAAGGATTTATTAGCTGAGAACAATGTAGTGGTTTAAGTCATATATATTCAGTTTCTTAGTGTTTGGGTATTGTTAAAATGATTATGATCAGCTAAGGTTTTGCAGTCATAATAATCATCTAAGGAATATCTTCAATAAATCTGAATCATATCCAGGTCACTTTCGAAAAGTTTCTATCTTGGAGATATCAAATGGTGTTTTTAAGGTATGTAATGTTTAAGATTTACGCGGTGTTTGGATTGTATATTTTTTGCCTTTAAGAAATTTGAAATAAGCAGGTGGATTAAGACAGAATGCTGGAGATTGCGTTACATTGACGATAACCGGAAAGGGATGCTTAAGGGACGAGGTAAGTAAATATAACATACTCAATGTCACACATGATTAAATTTGTTTATGTATACATGAAGTATTTGGTTCTAATAATATGTTTGAATTACGAATTAACTGCACCGAAATGGAAAAACTTGTATAGTACTTTTGTTTCATACAAGTTAGTGTTGTTGATACTTTTGGGATGTTATCTGTTGATAAGTTCCGAAGAGGTGAAATTATGTTGCGTTTTTCTACCATTTCTATTAAAAGGGTGTTTGGGAAAAGAACAACTATCGGTTCGCAAAAGCGTACGACCTAAAGAACAGTGTGGACACACAAAAATCATGCCAAATTCTAATTTTGTAATAACCGTCCTTTATTTAAAACATGAGCACGCAGGTTGATAAATGCTATATGGGTCGTTTTTTGAAGAATCTGATTTACCTTGCTCTCTGTTGTTGGTTCATAGAAATCCCAACATGGCACATTGAATCACGCTTAGAAGTTAGAATTAGATGTAACATAATGGGCGGTAGGAGAAATTAGCTAGATGTGCTTATCATACATCGTATATCCATAAGTAGTCACATATTCAGAATTCCAGATCAGGAAAGTTACTCCTTTCAAGACATTTTTTTTGGCAGAAAGAGTGTATTTGTTTGCACAAGAGTTTTCAACTGGAATATCACTACACGTAATAGCAGATTGGGCTTGATGTACTTGACCGAGTTTTTAAGACGAAAGTGGGTAACTTATCAAGATCCTCAAAGAAGAAATGTCGTTTGGACACATAACAGCGGGTAACATGTTACTTGGCTATAGTTATTTCTTTTTTTAGTGTTATTATTATTACTATATGAGCAAGAAATTAAAATCCCCTCTTTTCTAACACTTTTTATTTCGTAAACAATGCACGTCACTTCTTTTGGGCAGCACTGATTGCTTTTCCAAAACTCGACTGTAAGGTACAAGTTTACTATAAACATTGAACACCAGCGACGTTGATTGAAATGATGACGAGTTTATCAAATATTTTGTCACTACCCGATTCTCTCATCACATCATTTCTAATTTAGGTTAGTATTTTACCTTTGTCTGTATACATTTAATAGTTGTAAAATGATTTAGTAGTAGATGTTGGGAAATGAGTTAGATTTTTAGATAGAATGTTTAGATTTTAAAATATGTGCATTCTGAAAGTGATGATGTGATATTAATTAGTAATAATAAGATAATAAGTTAATGTCTGCACCGGCTTATGCTGCTTAAGGTTATGAGTATTGCTAAATTGCTATTAATGGTTTTTAAGTATTGGGAAAGTTATTGATTGTTGATAGAACTCCCTAAGGGTTGTTTGGATCAGGTTATAATGCTTTTGGAACATGAACAACTAACAATAGTTTTCATTCAACTACATGGCAAATTAAGATGCAATTTTGGTGACTCATTTAATATGTAAATGATGTTAATTATATCTGTCATATGCTTTTCATTCACGACCTATTTTTCGCCATCGTCCTATCAATACACAAATCCATGCTAAATGAGCAGATTGATGACAAGGACTTTAAAATTTAAAAGCTACATACCTTTGTTGTTTTTCTTTTAGCATCTATCTTATATTCTTTTAAAGACGCTTCATGTCATCACCAACATTACACAAACCCACGCTCATATAAAAATCACTCAAACTATGTTCAATGAGTTGGGTGAGAGTGTAAAAAACTACTCTATACAGCTTATGTTTTTAATTTTTCAAGTTAGTTTTCAATTTGGACACATGTAGCTTATATTAGTTTGCATCTTTTAAAGTGTTTACCTGTATAACCAATTTGACTAGGAACCTTACTATACTGTTGATTTTGGAAAGAAGTTTCAAGTTGTAGGCAATGATCCATCAATGGTATACCATGTAGACATGCTTTTCACCCACTTATTTAAGTAAAACAGTTACACATTACTACTCGATTAATTTTAATTCATCAAGTATTAGACTTTGTTATTTTTTATCCCATTTTACGGGGATTATATTTTTGAGTTCATGAGCATAACTTTGTTTTAAGGCAAAATAAGGTTTCATAGTTGAGATGTTTGAAGATTCATTGCTATGTGAAATACACGAACGTGTTACACTTAGTAAGTTTTCACTAAACTAAATTTGTATATGAATTGCACGTAGAGGTTGTAAATTGGATGGGTCAAATATGTCTGTCAAACGGATCAGTCGATGGATTGATTTTTTACGAGGGTCAAAACATGTTACTATTTCAGCTTGCTGTAAATGGGTTCGTTGATATAGCCAATAGCTATTGTCCAGTTTTCTTTGATAAATAATCGATAAATCTTATGATAAAAAAACTACATTATTACTACAATTATAGTCCATAATTTGTGATTAAGTGATGTTGCTAGCAGCAAGTGTTGCCTATGCTTTGGATCACTTTTGACTCATGAGAAACATTTGATCTGTTTCATTTTCATCTAAGATTTTAAATTCTATATTTTGACCCATCCAAGAAATATTATCACCCAAAGTGACCAATTCTTAATTAAATGGATCAAGATTACTACATCTAAATGCACTTAACCGTACCCTAATGCTCCCGGGTAATTTTGTATATATTGTATATATTTCTCAGTGAAAAAGGATTTAGAGTTGGCACGACGACTTAGAAAAGAAGGGGCATACCTGGTAATTATATTGTATCGCTCTTTTAAATTAACAGTACATCATGTATGACTATTTGCCCATAAATACAGTAGTTTAGAAGAGGTTCATGCGATCTCTTTACTAGGTAATAATATCTTGATCAAGTGTATGACGTGAGGTGTTAGCGGGGGTACTTATGACCAATACAGAATTTAGGCTCATGATCAAACCATGGAAGGTACTATTCCTATCAGAATTCATCAATACTATTGTGACTCAAACAAAGCATGTCCAAATGAGGTATGTATTCCCTAAAGAACACCTATTTTGGCCACTTTTAGGGTGTTTGGAACTGTGTTTTAAAAGTGATTACTTGATGTGGAATGATTTAAATCAGATAGTTAGCTAAAAGTAGGGGTTGGAGGAGACAATTTTAGTTGTGCTTTTACCATTTAAAATTTATAATGTCTTTATCTTACTCTCTTAGCAAAACCAGTATCTATATCGATTAGACTTCATGATTTTATATTTCTAAATTCTCAATAATATTTGACAACATAATATAACAGTTATGTTTATATATCACTGACGACACTTCTGTACGTATTTTTTAGCAGCAAACCAATGGAGACAACTTTCTGGAATGGCACAACTAAATCAGCTTCACATCAAACCCGATGTATCAGCAAGAGCAACAGCTGGGTTCAATGGCTGATGGTGTATTGATAGGTGTGTCACGCGAGTTGCTTCTTCAATGCATGATTTAGGTTGTGACTGTTCCATCTGCTTGGAACAGTTTGGATTTATGACAAAATTAATATTTTGAAGCAAAATTTAATCGGTTCTGTAACACTCCGAGAACGCCTGCTTCCACCGCTGGCACCAACACATGTAATTAATGTTTCAGTTATGTATATAAACAAGGACGTGTTAGGAACAAAATCAAGTGTACGCATATATGTAACGTCGATGAGTTTCATTTATTATGTGTTATTTTGTATGCCCGTCCATATTTAAAAAACAATATCATACATAATTTATTCATGATATACGATTGATCAACTAATGCAGTCGAAGACGATCTTGACTAAAAATCGACAAATTTGCACAAACTTTAGTCATGAGGTGATCTCAAAATATTCATGTAAAACTCGAAGGTTGTGATGGATTCAACCGATTTAAACTAATTTTTAAACAACCTTAGACGTCAACACATTACGCACACAACTACTTCATACAGTGCTCAAATAAAGAAAGTAGCTTAACAATCAAATTTTGCACATAGACTCAGCCCGGTGCAACGTACGGGTGTCGACAAGCCTCATTGATTATTAATGATCATCTTAACATGTTTACTGAATTTTAATGAAATCCTAATTCCACCAATTAATGTTACTAATATAAGAAGAATTAAACAAGAATGGGATTGAAGATCATACCTAAAACCTTTAACCGGTTACACTTAAATCAACACACTTGATTCTTGATAAAAAAATATTTTTTTCTTCTCTTCATGGGGTTTCGGTCGAACAAAGAACAAGGGGAAGGGGAGGACCAAATTTTTGTATTTATAGGCTAACCCTAAATCCCTAATCCTTATCTAATACCAATTTGTTTCCTACTTAAACTCTTTTTCTTTCTCCTTTTTTTCCTCTTAACCGGCCCCCTATTTAATATATATATATATATATATATATATATATATATATAGTTATTTTTCTAATTATTATTAAATGTATATTTACCCTTATTTTGTTATTTTTATAAAAACCCTTTATTAATTTAGTAAATCTCTTAAATAAAAACTAGTTATACGCTTACTATTTATAAATTTCATTTCATAAATTACTTTCCTAAATTAGAAAGACCTACGCTTAATTATCTTAAATACTAGACTTAATTCATTCCTAAGAATACACTACATTCTCTTACGCTCATACTACAACTATTCACTAAATAATACGACAACGAATAAAATCATGCTATCATTTCAATCGTCACAAAATGTAAACGAAATGAAATAGCCACCAAAACCACAACTCAATCACAATAAGATAAACACGCATCACGGATTGATATCAAATACTCATATAAGATCACATAAGCACTCAATTATAACACATATAAATACTTTAGTCAACTCTAACAGTTTGACTAACCTGCTCAAGTCACGGTTATCACACCTATGACCTTAATCTGCTACAAAAATTCAATTTAGACGCTGTCGGCCGGGTTAGGACCGAAAACACAAATTTTTGTTTAAAACTCAACCGAACCATCCTCACAAGTGTGAAAACATTTTAATTCCCAAAATAAGTTTTGTCAAAATTGACTTGTTCAAAATTTTCACTTTAACGACCGTTACAGTCTTTTTACCGAATTTCACGAAAATGACTATTTTTCTAAAAACTTTCAAATCACACACCAACGATTTATGTTCTAAACTAACGTTTTCAAAATCATGAGTTTATTAAATAAATAGGCTCATTGTACACTTCCGAATCACTTGAACTTAATCCCAAATAAACTGTCGTGCCGGTACGCACTGCGTGACGATTTTCAGGAAATCACGAGAAAGCTTCCCGGAATTATCTAAAATACCAACCAAATACTCTGAAATGGAAAGACGAATCAAAAGTGATTCTCTCCCGAAATTCAAGACTCCATCAAACTCCCGGTTAAACCGTAAACGTTTTACGCAAAATAGTCAACTGAAGTCAACTTTTCAGCTTTCATCAGGAAAATTGACAAGATCGAAAGACTTCAAAATACGAAGTTAAAATATTTTATAATACTTAACCCTGGACAAATTACCAGTTATCACAGTCTAACCCCCTTAAAGGAATTTCGCCCCGAAATTTAACTCAAATCATCAAATCACAACATCGAAAAGAAATTTCATTCCTAGACGAATCACATCAAATCACTAGGGTGTAGTCTTTTCAAGCAAGGTATCTTCCAATTCCTCTAAAGACTAAGTTTTTCCACAGTCCAAATCCTACACTTTCTCATGGTTAATCTACATCCATTCACAAAATCACGATAGTCTTTCCTTCTATCCCTTAGTTTCATAATTTCTTCAAACTTAGGTCACACAGTATTTTATCATATTTGGCACTGCCAAAATTTTCGGTTATCCAACCAACGGGACCAACCCTACAGGGTATGTCTCCTACATAACACGACTCACACTCTACTTTCTCAAAAATGTCTACGGTTCTTTTGCCAATACTCACTCAAAATCCCCAAGTAAACCTTACTTGGTTAAACACTTCAGGCTCTACCTTTCTAGGAAGACCGTTTCATTGTCTAAACCTCATCATTATTTTCCTTAACCTTTTTCCAAATCAACCCTACTCAACGAGTACCTTAAATCTCACTTCACTTAGATAGGTCAAGATACCTTTCAAAAGCTTACACAAGAAAAGTATGATTAGGTTTCAAGCTCGATCACTAAAATTCCTTCCAACTTTCCCAGTGACCATTCACGGTCTCTCACCTTCCTATTAGTCTTTCTAATGAAACGTTATAATCGATCAACTCCAATACATTTCAAGTTCACGGAACATACCAACTAAATCGTACACTAACCCTCTCAAGAAATGGGTGTCCGTTCTAACACGAGCAACTAATCGTAACACAACCACGCACGGGAAACTGTGCTCTCAAGCACTGATCTTATCCATCCAACCGATAATAACGCAAAATACCGCTAATCACTAAAAAAAATTCGAACAAAATTTTCTTCACTTATCATAAAAATGATTTCAATACAAATCATCTAACGACTAATAAGGATTTATCATAACTACCACTACAAAAAAAAACTTTTCTAATCATAATACCGACACTAACAGACGTTACTCGGTTTAGTGATATATACAACTACTAATAAAATCCTATACATCATACACATCTCCTCTGGGCTCCTGCCCTCTCCTCACACTATCAACAATCTCAGCCAAATCTAACCGTGCACACCTCTCCTCTGCGATCTGTAATCGTAACTCTCGGTTCTCCATCTGCGTATCACTAATGGCATGCCACAGAGCTGCTCTTTGTGCATCCGTCTGACCTGCCTACCACTCTAGGGCTAATACTGGTCTCCAAATCTCTCCAAAAGTTACTACAACCCTCTCCTGCTCATGCTCTAGACTCCTAAATTGATATCTCTAGGAGAAGATCTCATCCCTGACTACCCCTGACCTAGTAAATAACTCCCTTATAGCCCTATCATACCTCTCAAACAAAGCAGGTGATAGCTCCCCTAATCGTACCAGATGGTCATGAATCAATCCTCCTTGCATCTCAACCCGGGATCCTAACTCAGTCAAAAATCCCTCAGTCTCAGCTGTAGCGGGTGAAGCTATAGGCGATGCAACAATCAGTGGTATCATGGGTGATGAAATAGGTGAAGGAAAGATAGATGGTGATGAAGAAACATGAAGTAAACCAGACGACCACTTAGGAGATGGTGGTGTCTGAACAGGTGGTGCTGTTGGTGGGTAAGCAGGAACATCAATGTAAACCCTATCATCCTCTGGGTCTATCCATGTAGTGAGTGTGGGCTGCCTAAGTGCTGACACTCTCTCTGGTCTCTCAGGCTCTGGTACAGATCCAGAACTTTGACTACCTCAAATACACTGGGCATCCGGCCCTCCCCCAATGCTATCTCCCGGCGTCTCAACGCCTCATAACCCAATCTTAAAGGCTCACCCATGGCTGTCTCCATAACCGGGGCTGCCGGCTGCTAACCTTCAGGTACAGCCTCATCCCCTCTTAAACTAAGATTCTCAACTCTCATACCGGGACCCTCGTCCCCCGCAGCAAGACCCTCGTCCCCTGCAACAAGATCCTCATCCTCTATAGTAGGACCCTCATCCTTTGCGTCCTCGCTCTCACTATCAGAATCCTAACTCTCCTCTATCTCCTCGTCCTCCTCCTTATCATCCTCCTCCCCATCATCCTCCTCCTCATCATCCTCCTCCTCATCATCCTCTTCCTCCTCCTCATCATCCTCTACTAACTTAGACGTACCCCGATAATGCTTCCATAAAGGAAGGTCTGATGGTGAACTCTCCTAGAAGGACCTAAACCTCTTACAGAACGCTGAATCGGACATAGCTGCCACCTCTGCTATACTGGCAGAGAGGCCAAGTGACATCGTAGGCGGACCACGCACGACCATACGTGCAGTCCTACGGAGAATGGGAACCAAGGTGGGTAAAGCATGGGTAAGCGGGTGATCTGGTAAAAGTGTTGCGATGGAATCCGATGGCGTGGATCTCGCACCGGACGTATCAGAATCCACTGAATCCTCAGCATGACGTGTGGGTGGTGTACTATCAAGTAGTGGAATGGACGATGCTACAGTGTGGGGTGACTCAGGTGTCTCAGCCTCAACTAAATAAGCCTGCCTAATAGCCTCATAGGGATCCTCAAGAAATGATACGGGCACTCGGGGGCTCTGAGCTCCGTTAGCCTAGGTGGAAATCTCTAGGTCAACAAACACTAGGGTAGACATCCTGTAATAACACGATAAAAGGGTATAAATATTCCATAAAATATCATTATCCAAATTAACAACATCATTATGCTTACATATATAAATCATCATAGCGTTCGAAATTAGACGTTCGTAACCGTATATACATATATGTATCCATATATATATATATATCGAAAAGAATACGAACAACAAATAATCACCGACCAGGTTCGATACCGAACAGGCACTTCTGGTCATCACATAGAGCACATAATCCACAAAAAGCATATCATTGAGAATGTAGGTGAAATTATCACGAGCAACGATGTTGATTGATTGATGTTGGCCGTGCTTGCCTACTACTACTAAGGCAACATGGCAATCCTAAAATCAAAATGATCTCAAACTCAACACTCGCAAGTGTTCTCATCACTTTACATCCTATCATTTTCAGGTGGTCTCATCACTCACACATCCCTTCCCTCCTCCAACATAACTTTAGAAAACTAACCCCATCATTTCATAGTCCTTCATGAATTAAGCATAGTTGATCAGGCTATGAGTAATTTAGGAAATACCGTGAACTACTCAGGTTATTTGACTTTTGTCATGTTCGAGGTTTTACTAAAAACAGACTTCACTTTGGTTATAGTTGCGTTTTTATTTTATTTTATAAAAATCAGCATTCTCTATAATCTTGGCTCTTGATACCAATCTGTCACACCCTGACTCGCGCGAACTCAACCCTTAAATATGTAGATAAATACAAACATGTATAAATACATGTCAAGGGACGAAATCCCGCGAGAGCAATGAAACCGAAAGCAGTATAGAGTGTTTCCGGGTCGTTATGTCCCAACGAGGCTAGTGATGGAAAATCAAAAGATGATTGATGATAGGTGTTTGAAAAATGACAAGGATGTGATTGGGAACTAAACTTAATGAGCAAATGCACACAAAGATAAACAAGGAAAAGAAGCTAGAACAATCATAGAAGCTGAGAAAGGTGAAAACACCTAAAACTTTCACACTAAGGCACAAATAGGCTCAAATAAGCTTAAGGCAAATTAAATAAGCTAAACTAACTCTAAATAAGCAACTACAAAAAGCAATTAAGCTAAATTAAACAAGATAAACACAACAGTACTA
>BQNB010071703.1:12094-32678 GCA_026074375.1 Tanacetum coccineum
GATATCCGTTACCTGCATAATACAAATGCAAAACATACAAATACAATGTATTTTTGGTACGTTTTTGGTCATTTAAGTCTGTTTTTTAGTGGTCAAAGGTATGTGTAATTAAACACATACCAATAGTTTGAAACAAGTGATCCCAATCATCTCTGTTTGGTGGAATACAAGGTTGTTAAGAAACAGTGTTTGGAATGAGTCCTGAACTGGATGTTGCAGGAGTCAAAGAATGAAGCTCGGGTCCTGAACTGAATTGTTTAGAAGCCATTGCTGTCAGCTCATCGAATGTAACATGAATTGTTTTAATAATTTTCAGGTTCTTTTATTGTAGATTTTGAACGCTTTCTTTACGGGCGCGTAACCTACGAAAATACCAATGTCAGCTTTTGCATCTAATTTACCCAGGTCGTCACTGTCATTGGTAGGATAACAGAGTGCACCAAAGACATATAAGAATGATAAATTTGGTTTCTTATCTTGCATAAGCTCATATGGAGTTTTGTTGTATCAAAGGCGGATTGATGAACGGTTTTGGGTGTAACAGGCTGTATTGATTGCTTCGGACCATAAAAATAATGGAGCTTTTGAAAATATTAACATTGTACGAGCAGCTTCTACAAGAGTTTAGTTTTGCCTTTTAACAACGCCATTATGCTGAGGAGTGCGGGCAACAGATATTTGCTGCGAGATGCTAACATTTTCATAAAATTCATGAAGTGTCTGATTGACAAATTCGATTCCATTATCTGTTCGAACATTATGGATGATGGCATTCAAACGAACTTGAATATTTTTGATGCATTTGATGATGGCCTCAGGAGATTTATCTTTTGTCCTCAAAAATTTGACCCAAGTAAATTTTGAGTAATCGTCGACAATTACTAACCTTTTCCCGTTAATACTCGCCACACGCATCGGGCAACACAAATCCATATGTAAAAGATATAGTTTCTCTTGGTTAGTGTCTTTAGCTTTGGGTTAATGAGAGGATTTCTTGCTTTTTCCTAATGCACATGCTGAACACAGATGATCTTTCTGAAATTTAAGCCTTGGAATGCCTCGTGCAAGACCGTCTTTAGCTAGCTTGTTAAGAGTACCAAAGTTGAGATGTGATATCCGACGGTGCCATAACCAGCTCTTAGTCTTTGACGCTTTGGATAGAAGATAGATCGGAGATGTTTTAAGCATGTTATCAAGAGAAATTGTGTACAAATTTATGTCTCGGGATCCGGAAATTAGATCAACACCTTCTAAATTACAAATAAAGCAAGGGTTTTTCTGAAATGCAACTTCAAGATCCGCGTTGCAAAATTGACCAACAGAAAACAAGGTATGTCCAAGTCCTTCGACGTACTATACTCTTGAAATGGTAACATTTCCCAGCTGATAGTCACCATACCCCATAATTCTTGCAATATGGTCGTTCCCGAATCTAACTGTACCCAGAAATTTACTAACAAAGTTCATGAGCTGAGAGCAGTTCCCTGTCATATGTTTCGAACATCCGGAGTCCAGATACCAGAGAACAATCTGGACAACCTGTCATGACAAGAGAAAAAGAAGATGGAATATCTATAGCATTGGATCCCCAAGTATGATTGGGACCAAGTGGTTAGCATTCTTAGATTCTACAATCTTAGCTTTTTTACTCAAACCTAAATTTTTAACATTTTTGGGATTCATACTGTAGACTTTAAGCTCTGGTTTTTGTGTTTCAACTGACTGGGAAGTGGTTTTCTTAGGAGCCACTATGTTAGCTGAAGTGATCCTAGTTAAAGGGCACGAATTACCAACTATAGTGAAAGTTCTGCCTGTTGGTTTCCACTTCCCGTAGGTTTCTAAATATTTTGTTTTTTATGTTTCTTAGCAGATTTAGCACGGCTATTAATATTTTCTACAAAATCAAGAATACACATATTATAAACACCATCAAACATAGATTTCTTACAAGTAGCACAAATAGATTCAGAAAGTGAATGCTTAACATTAATATCATGAATAGGTTCAACAACACGATTCTTTTTATTGACTTTCCTAGGTTGGTCTTCTGCTTTATTCTTCATGTTCCTACTTGGTGTTTGCGAGATCCTATCATTCCTTTTATTGCCAGTAGGCTTTGATCCGCACTTACTAGTAGAACACTTCAATCCTGTAAAAGACAACACCGGTGTGTTAGAATCTGATGTGTTCGATGACTCTACATTTTTAATGTTGCTTGAGGATGTGAGAGGTTCAGCAAACCTAACTTTATTGACCTTGTTTTTGGGTATGACAACAACTTTTTTTGCACTAAGATTAATCGCATTAGGGCATGTATCTCGAACATAAACAAGTAACTCCTGAATTCGTTGGGCATGCTTGATAGAACTAAAACACGTGATAGTTCTTGGATCGTTTATAGCTCAGATTGTTTAGATCTTTATATCTAGGATAATGATAACAATGAACATAAAGTATATGCATAGCGGAAATAACATAAGAACATACTCCAAGCCCTAATTCTACCTTGATTAATGGTAGAACGGTTATATCAATGAACTATAACAGGATCAAGTTACCTTGACCTTGAGGCTAAACATTAGGTGTCTATAATAAGACTCACGCCTACACACACACGTTTAGGTAGTTTTTACATCTTGACAGAACACACTAACCTATCAACGGAACGCCCCTGGAACCTCCTTTTATAACATAAGGAGTCCAAGACTTACAAAGGAAGATAAACATTAGACAACTAAATCATTTAAACATTAAGGAATATCTTTTGTTATATTTATCTTCTTAAGGAGATCTTCCAAAATCTTCATCTTTTGTAGAATTCCATCTACCTAACTTTGACCCTTGTGTTTCATTCTTTTATTCATTTTGTCTCATCAAATTTCCCAATAATCTTCCCCTATTTGATGATGACAAAACAAATAAATAGTCATGTATAAACTTCCCCTGAAATAGAGAAGTTGAGATCGTTGATCTCCCTAAATGAAACAAACTTCCCCTCAATAAGATTTCCTTTGTACCATGCCACACCAAGGATCTACAAGTTGCCAATTGTACCTATTAACATCTTCTTCCCCTTTTTATCATAATCCAATAGGGGACATATGAATATAAGAAACTTTAATCTTGACCACTACAAACCAATATCACACTTCTAATCCAAGCCTTCTAACTCCTCAAAGACCACTACAAACCAATATCACACTTCTAATCCAAGCCTTCTAACTCCTCAAATTACCCACCATTAAGCACAATAAGAAAAATGAACTTGAGTAGTAGAAACTCACACTAGTAGTAGTAATAATGACTAGCAGTAGTAAAAACCTTCACCTCAATGCTACATGTAAATGGTTAAACATTTTAACAATAAGCTTCCCCTAAAACAAATATGGTTGACATAATTCTAGAATCTTCAATTTTGTAGGCTCTATGTAATGATTACTGATGAAGAAAACTAAGTATAACGAACTTGATGCTGAAGTAGAATAACCCAAACTTGTGTCTTATATCTTGTACTATCTATGTGACTTCGAACTCATACCAAGACCAAAGTATAAGTAGATCGCAACCTCTTGACAAAATCCTCATCTTCTATGAGACACATAACCAAAGTGATAGCAAATGTGCGCATTGAGCACCATAAGTTTGTAAATCACACACCTTTGCTAGATTTGAAAAGTCTTCGTTACAACATTGTAAGCACGAACAAGTTACCTCCTGCTAAAAGGTATAATAAGAACACGAACCCAAACAATTCCACTTCAACTTCAAATAGGCAATAAACAATCTTCTTCGTAATCAATTAATCCACGAAATCTAAAACCGAGTCATTAAACGTTTAAGAATATTTAAAATAAATCCCAATCTAAAAACCAAACAATAAAAACCAAAACCAATCAAACTTGGTTTTTCTGTTTTGTCTGAGAGTCCGTCAAGTGTTTCTGTTCTGTCTGATATCGGGCAAAGCTGGCAGTTGAAACTATTAGGTTGAGCAGTATAAACTTTCAACGAGCAGTACTAAAATTCAACTGACAGTATAAACTTTCCCTTGGCAGTAGTAACGAATATACCTAAGCAGTACTAACAAATAGGGACAACAACACTAATTATTCTCTTTGGCATCATTAACTCATGGAAGCAGTAGTAACTGCCTTTCAAACCTTACGATACTAAAAACTAAGCAGCAACATTAAGTGTATATTGGTAGTATTAACCAAAATCGTTAGCAGCATTATCATGTTAACAAGCAGCATTAATTCTTAACAGCATTAGTAACATAGTAACCTGCGTTATATAAAGCAACATACCATTATACCATCATCAGTTTAAACTTGCAAATCACATCAACAGATCCTATAAACAAATAAAATTTGCTAATCCAAACTGCTGCCCAAACAGATCACAACAAAGAAAACCAATCCAATCAGCATTTAAACATGAATACCAGCAATCACCTGCTGTATCTTTTTCCAAAATTGAAAAACCAAATATATAAACCTGCTGTATTACTTCTGGGAACGTGTCACAACCTGTGATAATTTTAAGACAGCCTAAAATCAACAACAACTATTGAAAAGGAATCAGAAAACCTGAAACCCTATAAGCTTAAAAAGAAATCACGAACCCTAAAAAGTATATTAGGATTTCACAGCGATCATCATCGAGTGCCAAACGTTAATCTCTTCAGTGAAACCTTGTATCTTATAGTGACCACAGCAGTGTTTAACCAAAAACCTATCATCGTTGCAGGTTCTTCAGGAAAAATTCTTCATACCAGTACCATCACTGACATCGCATCCTGCCTTCATTACTAGGAGCATCGATCAAAAGAAACCTTCTAATAACGACCTTGTAATGAACCAAGATCAATACCAGAATTTAAAAAGAGAAAACAACAATCGACTTTAGATGTTTAGGGTTTAAAACAAATATGCAGTAAGATCCTTCTTCTTTAGCGAAATTCAACACGAATTTAAACAGCAAACCCTAAACCATGTATCCTAATAATTAGAATCTTGAAGATCGACTTGTATAGCATAAAACCCTTATTAGGGTTTTGTTCATTAAATATGCATGAATACCATAATCAATCACGCCTTTAAATCACGAGAAAAGAAACCCTAAAAGAAAATAAACCTTTGAAAACCATACATCTGCTTTACCGAATTAAGGTTTGGTGAAAGTCCTAATTCACTGAAATTTCCTGTTCACCGAATTTGACAGTTTACCAAAATCCAGAAATCATTTTTCTTCCATAAATTTGATTATAAAACCATGTTGAATCCTAGATCAAGAGCCCCGTGGCTCTGATACAACCTGATAGAACTAAAACACGTGATAGTTCTTGGATCGTTTATAGCTCAGATTGTTTAGATCTTTATATCTAGGATAATGATAACAATGAACATAAAGTATATGCATAGCGGAAATAACATAAGAACATTGATATCATAACAAGGTTTTTCTTCATTATCTTCACTATAACAATTACTCCAAGCCCTAATTCTACCTTGATCAATGGTAGAACGGTTATATCAATGAACTATAACAGGATCAAGTTACCTTGACCTTGAGGCTACACCACCACTATAGACGTCTACATCTCTAACCCTTGCACACACACACACACACACACACACACACACACGTTTTTCTGTATACACTAAATAACATGCCTGTAACCTCCTTTTATAACATAAGGAGTCCAAGACTTACAAAGAAAGATAAACATTAGACAACTAAATCATTTAAACATTAAGAAATATCTTCTGTTATCTTTATCTTCTTAAGGAGATCTTCCAGAATCTTAATATTCTCCTACATCTTGTAGAATTCTTTAATGACAATTTTGATCCTTTTGTTTCATTACTTGTTTCTTTTGTCTCATCAAATCTATAATTCCCAACAATCTTCCCATATTTGATAATAACAAAACAAACATGTTCTTGTACGAACTTCATCATAAAGCCTTTAATCAAAGCTTCCCCTGAAGTTGAGATCATGGATCTCCTTGAATGAAACAAACTTCCCCTTAATCATATTTCCTTTGTACCATGCCACACCAAGGATCTACAAGTTGCCAATTGTACCTGTTAACATTATTTTTCCCTTTTTGTCATAATCCAATCGGGGACATATGAATATAATCAACTTTGATCTTGACCACTACAAACCAATATCACACTTCTAATCCAAGCCTTCTAACTCCTCAAATTACCCTCCATGACGCGCCTTAATATAAATGAACTTGAGCAGTAGAAACGTAAACTAACAGTAGTAATAATGACTTACAGTAGTAAAAACCTTCACCTTATGCGGTGCATGTAAATGGTTTAACACGAAATAATATGCTTCCCCTTAAATCAATGTGTTAACCATTTCTTAAATCTTCAATTCTGTAAGCTCTATGTAATGATTACTGATGAAGAGAATTAAGTATAACGAACTTGATGCTAAAGTAGAATAACCCAAACTTGTGTCTTATGTCTTGTACTATCCACGTCACGTCAAACTTATAAATAAATCTGTAAAATATAAGTTGATCGCAACCTCTTGACAAAAATCCTTATCTTCTATGAGACACATAACCAAAGTGATAGCAAATGTGAGCATTGAGCACCATAAGTTTGTAAATCACACACCTTTGCTAGATTTGTCAAGTCTTCGTCAACACCATATAAAACGAACAAGTTATCTTTAAACTTTGCCAACCGTTTAAGATATGATAAGAATACATACCTAAGTAATTCCACTTCATCGTCAAATAAGCGATAAACAATCATCTTCGTAACCAATTAATCCAAATAGTCTCAAAACTAGCCTTTTAAACGTTTAAAAACATTTAAACCAAAACCACAATCCAAACAGTGTGTGTTGTTATGGAGATCCCTATAACAGCGAGATCCAAACTTATGTTTGGTTGATATGTATAAAGCTAGCATCATTAACTATCCTTTAGGCCCTAGCAGTATTAAGTTAATACTGCTTTTTAACGCTAGCAGTTGAAACTTCTTTTAAACCCAATACTAGCAGCACTAAGTTTCAACGTGATCACATACCATAAACATTCACGACATCAATGTTAGTAGTAGTATCTTTTTAAGCCTAAGCAAATAACCATGAAACAAACCTTGTAGCCAACATTAAAATTGAATGGGCATCATTAAATAATTCCTTGTTTCTTTGCAGCAGAAAACGCATAAACTGGCAGCACTAACTTATCATTGGCAGCACTAATATATCAACAAGCAGCATTAAGTCTTGGCAGAACACGTGAAGCAGCATTAAGTATATAACAACATGCAACAATACTTAGCAACATACAAAACGTCTCCTTAGATTAGGCTTCAATCACTGCATTACTTCATGCCCTCTAATGCTGTCTTTCTGTGCTTCTCTATTACAAAATCAAAAAACCAGAAATAGTAACAACTTTAACCTTCTTATGATCGAGTATGTTGCTACCATTATAATAGGGTTTATAGCAGTAACTTCAATGAATGACACCAGCTACTGAATATACTCACGCTCATAACATCATCATTAAACCAATATTCACGATTAAAATCATAAAGGTATCAAGAGAAACGTCCAATATCCCAAACCATGAGTATGCAACCGTATTAAACAGGGTCAGAATCCCCTAAGCAAACGTCCTAGTCATTGCACATGACCCATACTAGGAACCATACAACATCAAACACCCAACGATTAGGGAAAAGGAAAAAACAAATCCCAACTCTAACCAGTAACCATATCGATACCATAATTAGATGATGATACTTGAAAGCAGGTCACCATTACCTGAACCAATTGCACAAAGATCACAATTAAAACCTAATACAGTCGATCTCTTTTACTTGTATATGACTCGCCATCTCTTCTTCAATTCAAGCGAATAGACTTTGATAATATAAAACCCTATTAGGGTTTTGTTTCAACAATTAATCACGATCATCAGATTTGAACGATTTTAGCAACGCTAGGAAAGATCCAAGAAAGGGTTATTACAAGATTTAAGTACAACAACTAGGATTTAAGTACCTAATAATAATTAAATCTTATACCCAACTTATCAATTTTTGCCTTACCGAATTAACTCAAAACCCTAGTTTCACTAATTTTTCCAATTACCGAAAATCATAAAACCGAAACCCTTACCTTGAGTTTTCTTTAAACAATCTGAATCTTTGAAGCTTTAAATCTTGTGTCATTGTTGTCCAAAACTAAAATTTCTATTTTATCGAATTAGGGTTTGGTGAAAACCCTAATTCACGAATTTTGACAACTTACCAAAAAAGAAAATAGAAAATCAATTTTCTTAACTTCATAAATTCGATTGAAAAACCATGTTAGATCCTAGATTAAGAGCTCCTTGGATCTGATACCATTTGTTGATCCCTTTTGAACAGATCTTACTTAGCTTGTTAAAGCTTAAGTTGTGCTGGATAGATCCACAACTACTATAGTAGAAAACTAAGATTTGAGAATATCCAACTATGACGGAAAAACTAGTTGGTAATACTAAAGAAGAACAATAAAACATGTAAACAAATACTTTTATAAATCTTTCAGCCCATATGAAAACGATTCACTTGAATAGTGATAGGGTTTACAAAAATTACCTTGGAAGCTCTATAGATATCAAAGATGTATACTACAACATTATGCCTAGGACCTCTTTTTTATTACACCAAGGAGTCCTACAAGGCTTACAATCTTTTCCTAACTCTTCATGATCTTTTTATAATTAAAACGTAATCTCTAACAAATAAGTTTTCACATCTTATTTACAATATATATACTTATCTTCGTATGATTATTGTTTCGCCATCACTCTTTGGATTCATCTCTAGTGATCAGCATAATCTTCTATTACAACTTGGGATGGTCTTAAAATAAAAATTTTGAACAAATATTGCCCACCTGCTTGAACTACAAAGACAATGGAGGAAATCAACAACTTTCAGCAAGAACCAGATGAAAACATTTACCAAGCATGGGAGCGATTTTAAGAACTCTTGATGAAGTGTCCTCAACATTATTTAACAGAGATGCAGGAGGTAATCTTGTTCTATAATGGATTGGGAATTCCTACTCAACAAATTCTTGACTCAAGAGATGCAATACCATCAAAGACTATTGCTGATGCAAAGGTAGCCAACCAAGAAATGGTTGAATACTCACAAAAATGGCATAATGGAACATCTAGGTCAAGAAGTACTTAAAATTCTGACGGATTGGCAGTTATACAAGCACAACTGAACACTCTTAGGAGAGAGATCAAAAAAGTAAATGAAAAAGTCTATGCTGCTCAAGTTGGATGCGAACAATGCAAAGGACCCCACTACACCAAAGATTGCCCACTAAAAGAAGAAAGGAAAACCCTAAAAGAAGCTTACTACACGCAATTTGGTAGACCTTTTCAAGGAGGGGGATATAGAGCGGCAGCTCCGAAATTCTATCAAAGGAACAATATGAATCCTTTGTACCAAGAACGAAGGCAATCTATGGAAGATGCCCTAAGCAAATTCATGAGTGAATCAGCAATGAGACATGAATAAAACTCCAATTTGATTAAAGAAATCCGAGCTTCGACGGATGCTGCCATTCGAAACCAAGGAGCATTTATTAAAACTTTAGAAATCTAAATCGGGCAAATGAGCAAGGTACTATAGGAAAGAGGATTTGGAAGTCTACCTGGCTCCACAAAAGCAAACCCGAGAGATCATGTCAAGTCGATTTCAACTACTATTGAAGTTGATTCATGCCCGATACGCCGTATTGGATCCTCCCAATACGCCGTATCCACTGGACAGAACCATACACTCATATACGAGACAAGACAAACGATGATTCTATTTCCAAGTCGTTTGAATGGTTACTACTATGAAGAAAAGAAGGGATCATATGGACCACAATTCTCGAAAGCTTACTCTGAAGCTTCACAATCCATACCCCAAAAGGAGAAAGACCTAGGGACTTTCACTTTACCATGATTTATTAATAACGTATGCTTTGATAATGCCCTTGTTGACTTAGGAGCAAGCATTAGTGTTATGCCTCTCTCGACCTACCTTAACTTAAGATTAGGCAAATTAGCTCACACTAAGTTGACAGTTGAATTAGCAGACAGGACTATGAAATATCCAAAAGGAATAGCTGAAAACGTGCTAGTAGGAATTGGTAAATTTACTTTCCCCGTGTACTTTATAATTCTAGATATGCCCGAGGATATCAAAGTGCCCTTGATCCTCGGAAGACCATTTTTGTCTATCGCCCGAGCTAAGATTGATGTTTTCAAAAGAAAGATTACTTTAAGGGTCGGGGAAGAAAGGATTATTTTCACAAGTGTTAAACCTGCTAGTAGTTTAATTAAGAGGGTCTACATGCTAAGTTTGAGAGAAAGAATGGAACTTGATTTAGAAGCTAGGCTTATGGGAGAGACTTTGGTGTTAAATAGATCATTAGACCCTTTCTTTGAGGATTACATTGAATTAAATGATCTAAATGAACCATTTGAGCTTAGGAGAAATCAAGGTGATGATTTAATGCCCACCATTGAGGAAGGTGAGGTAATTGAGGAATTTAGAACTAGGGATGATGAACTTGATGCTGGAATTGATGATTACCCTAGTTATTGCGACTATGATAAGAAGATCCATATAGATTGTGCCCACAACTTAAAGTTTTCTTGCATGATAGGATTTGAATTTACGCACGCTAACTTTTTCCCATTATTGTATGTCAATGTGATGTCAAAAAAGTTTCATAATTCTATAATGAAAGATAAGATGGTGTACAAAGGGAATAATGTTATAGGAGCTTTAATGAATGTGCCTATTTTTGTTGGAAACTTTTTTGTTATGACAGTTTTTGCAGTTTTAGAAAATATGGATGATTATCGTGATGAAGGAATGGGCGATGTTATTTTTGGCGAACCGTTTTTTACAGAAGTTGGGATTAATGCAAAACGGTTCAAAGGGATGATTACCATTTACAATGGTAATGATGAAGTAACTTACCAAATGGTGCGATCACATCCGAGATTTATATACCACAATAATAAGCAATGCAACCAGATTCCACCATTACTAAAGGTAAGTGAAGATGATGAGATGAATGGAATCTCGCATCCATACCAAAAGCTTAAAGGGTTCCATAAAGGAGTATTTAACTTAGGACCCAATTACATTCAAGATGTGAAGATAAAAGAATGGCTCACACGCAAGCACATTAGCGTGTATGAGATGGAATGAATGAAGAGAAGCTGAAGAAAAGTCTTACTTAAAGACTTAACTGTAAACAAAAGTGCTTCCTAGGAGACAACCCAGAATGTTATTTAATTTTATCGAGTCTGTCTTCCCAGACATCAATACGGCGTATCCGCTCCATACCATACGGCGTATTGATTATTTGGACATTATCAGTCTTTACTTTTTATGCACTTTAAAAACAGTATTGTCAGTTCTGCCAATACATCGTATTCACCAAAACTGACCCGTATTTAGTTTGCTTAGTTTAGTTTAAATTAACCGTAGGTACCAAGATAGGAATACACGTTTTTTCCTATGTTTTATACAGGACCTCGTAAAAGAAATATCGACGAATATTGGTGGAGAATTTATAAATCTGGAGATCTTAAAGTGTTCGAGTCTTAAAACTTCAAGGTGGTTGTTCAACATACAATCTTGCTTAAAAAACTCAACATGGAGAATCTACCGAGCAAATATCAGGGGAGTTTCTCATTCTAATTTTTTTAATTCCCGTGTTTAATGTTTTATATATATACAATGAGGATGTTGTATAATTCAAGTGGGGGGATAGAATTAGAATGTTTACTTGTACTATTTTTCACACTAAAATGCTTAAATTATGCTCAAATTTAATATTTTTTCAAGCATACTTTTGTGAAATTACTTGATGCATAACCCGCACATAATAACCCTTGTTAGATATTGTGAGGATTTAACCTATCCGTTTCTAAATGTTTACCCAAGTTCCACAAATATGAGTGTGTCGGTGATGTAGTAGACTTTAGAACTTGGCTTGGTATATCTATTCGAGACCACAATAATGAGTACTATGGATTTAGATGGAGTAACTTGTTTAAATTGGTAATATTTTAGGATTACACCCAAATCGCCTTTACATGTTGCTTATTAACTAACTACACTGGTTAGTTAACCCTTTGTTTACTCTTATTTTAAGAGTAAGATACCCCTAGAACAACTCGTAGAGCTAATCCTTTAGGAACTACACCAATTATTTGTTTCGTTACACCTTTACACCTTAGCATATCCTGTTAGATTAAGTTTATTTCACAATTGCTAGTTGCTTAAAGTGTAAAGTTTGTATTTCCCGAGTCTTGTGTCTATTTTGGTACGGTTGGAAGAAATTTGCACATCGCAAATAGGAATGTATATTATAGTCAAAACTCATGTATTTTTACTACCATCATAATTAATGGCACGTCCGAAGAACAAAGAATTACCGAAGAAATTATCCAGAATTATTATGATCGTAAAGATGGTGAAACTACACCGAGTTTCGTAGTATAGTGTTATGAAAAATTTTTTGAAAAAATTAGAAAAATCTCAATAAAAAAAGAAGGAAAGTTTAAAGATAATCGTTTCACAACTACCGAAGGAATTACACGAAGGATCGATTATTCGTTGATACAAATCGACGATGTAAAGTATTGTATAAAGTGGAAGATATCTCCACTTACCTTGTAAAGTATGTAAAGTTTGGGATGAATGAGAAGTTGACCATTACGGGAACGCCAACTTAGGTTGTTGTTTTTTATCTATGGTCAAGACGTTGTAAATAGTTATGTCTTTATCATGGTAACGGTCAGGAAACAGTGTCTAACAACTTGTATTTTAGACTTAATCAATTTGTTTTGTAAATTTTATTTAACAACAATTTATTTCCCTTTCCTAATCATTAACCATGGGTTTTACGTGAATGAGGATGTGATCTAGCGTGCATGTCTATTCCGTCGTTACAGCCATGTATGCATGTCTCAGTTGCCTTGTTGGTTTATTACTGTCACACCCCGCCAAGGCGGAAACATGAGGCGTAACATCATGGATATCATCACAACACAATGGTGTCAACAATAGAGAATCACTAAATGCATAACTAAATATAAAAGACACAATGTGTCATGACAATACCGAAAAACAAAAGAAATCCCACGACGTCTTGTATTAATGACAAAGGGTCTCATCAATACAAAGACATAAATGACTTACGAACCTAATAAAATCAAATAGCAAACTTCGGAAAACAACTAGTAAGTCTAATATATATAAATTAAATAAAAATTTAATAAAAAAAGTCTTGTAAATTTAAAATTATCCAAAAAGAATCCATTCAGATTGAATCACACAAATCTTCCACCGAACATCATATCGTTAATGAATTTATCATCATAAATATACCTGAAGAGGATGTCGAACCAGAACCAAATTTACCCCACGCTCCAAACCCAAAAAAAAATAATAATTCTCGATCCCGATGATCAACCCATGTGGGAAAGTGCTAAGACTGTAGCACCAACTCTTAATTTGCTATTATTCAACTCGATGTTGATGACAACTTTGTTATCAATAGTACCCACTTGAAATGATTCGGGAAATAAATTCGATGTTATCTGCGTGCCGATCCGCATGACACATCCGTAAATATTATCACAATCTGCAAACATGTCAGATATGGTGAAACGCATAGTGAAGCTGTTAAGCTTTTGATATTTCCCTTTTCCTTGTGCGGTGAAGCTAAATTCTGGTTTAACGAACTTAATGAAGAGTCTATAACATCGTGGGAACAATTGAGAAAAGCTTTTATAGACAAATTCTTTCCACCTTCGTTGTTTAACCGTCTTTTACTTGAAATCTAAAATTTCTCTCAACTCGTATGTGAAAATCTAACCGACGCTTGGTTAGGACTGAAGAGCATGCTTCGAAAATGTCATGGACACGGTCTGACCAAGGGAGCTATTATTCAAATATTCTATCACGGTCTAGACAAACCCACTCAAGGAATCCTACACGTAACAGCTGGAGGAATCTTCCTCTACAAAAGTCCAAATCAAGCTTTTCAATTTCTTGAGGACAAAGTCCTTTTCAACCATGATTGGCCCATTAAATCTAAAAATGAACATCATCAAAAATCTGTTGCTTTCGCCGATGGAAGTAATAGCAATAATGATAAATTTCGATTAATGGAAAAATTGGCATCTCTAACATAAAAAATCGATTCTTAAATTATAAGCTTAAATGAAGAATTGCAAGATATACGTAACAAATACAATGAGCTTAAAGAAGGAAACGCTTCTAAAAACCACCTGAACGATGACACGCCGATGTGTGAACGTCATGAAGCCAATGACATCCAATCTGAAGGTAATAAAGACCGAAATTCTCATGATTCGTTTTCTCACCAATCCCTTCATGATCCTAATGATTCCGAGAAAATCGCTCACAGAATTAAACAAAGATGTGAGAAATGACCTCGAAGATTTCAAAAGATGCGTCCATAGCATGAGAACAGTTCATTGGAAACTTTTTGCTAAGGACGATGGTAAAACATCGTGTTTTACCTAACAACGTATCTAAACCTATCGACCAAGAACCTCAGCCTAAAACAGATTTCGAAAAATTAATGACTAAATTCTTGGATGATCAAAGAGTTACAAATATGTTTTTCAAAAACAATGTTAAAGATATGATTTTAAAGATGAAGCGGAATGAAAAGAATTTCCAAACTAAATTTAAAAACATGGAAAGAAAAATAGATGAGTGGGAGAAGTCTCAAAACATCTCTTCAGAACAAACCAATTGGACTGAACCACAACCTCCTCCTCAAGCTCAAAACCGAACATGTGAATGCCGTATTCACCAGGAGTGAAAAGTCCGATGATTCTCTGAAAACTCAAAAAGATTCACCACAATCCAATTTACTCCGTTAAAAGTGAAAAAGATAAACCAATTAAGACATCAATAAAGGGGCTATCACGTGAGTGAAAAACAATGATTATCCATTCCGTAATATATTTTCCAAAAATACCATATCCCTCAAGCTTAAGATGGATCATTCCCCTTTAAAACCGTATCAATAAGAATCTTAAATCGAAGTTAAGTATAGTAATAATATAGATAGTAGTAAATAAATAATAATTAAAAAAAAATATAACAAATATATAACAAAAAATTTGCAGTTTTGATAAGTTTGATGTGCATCGGCCCGTGTATTGCTCACTCGGATTTCTGCATCCAAAATAATTTATCGAACTTTATGGGTGTGTTCGCTGGAAACCCTCACGAGACTATAACTCGTCCACTCGGGACACCGAGGGGTTTAAAGGCTTGTTGCATGCGCTAAATGCAACTGTGGTGCCTACGAAAGTGCGCTTTTGTATTTAATGTTTTTCTTGTAGTTGTGTTTATTATGCAGATTAAATAAAACAGGTGGAGCTTGGATTGGTGGTTGGCATTTTACACTTGGAGACTTATATAATTGAAGTATTATATTACATGTGGTAGAATACACATGCATGGCGTTATCGTTCAACCCATATCCTGCATAATTTCAGCCAAGACTATGAGCCCCGGGAAGTTTCAATTTTAACCAAAAAGTGCTCAACTTAAGTTGGGAGGACTCTCTCGCTCCTCACTAAAAAAAGAACGTAATGGAATCACTCAAGGATAGCTCCAACGTAGCTATATCTCTCTATGCCCCGGGAAGTACCGTTTTCCCTTAATTTTCCCTATTTTCTATATTTATCAGTTCTCACATTGAGGGCAATGTTCAACTTAAGTGTGGAGGGGTAGCAAATAGGAAAAAATTAATCATGTCCCTCTATGTTTTCCCTGCAGAAATTTTCAAACTTTCTACTGATATTTTCTGGAAAATTAAAAAATTTATATATACTTTCCTTTCAAAATTAAAAATGCATACGCTTAGTAAGGCAAATCCAATGGATTGACATTTTAACTAGCACAAAATTAACCCACTAAAATTGTAAGAAATTTAGCCTTAAAGAATTCGGGTATCCATCTTTGATACCCAAGATAATTTTTGCCTTTTTAGCTGTTTGATTAGGTTTGAATGTAGTCATATGTGTTTATTCCGTCGTTACGGATGTGTACGTATGGTTTTTGTCGCCTTTTCTGGAACATTGATACTGGTATAAAGTTATATGATTGGGCCGGTAATTTAGTAGCTCCAGAACTTGTGCTTGATCATCATTTACTAGACCACAATGAGGTTAATTTATAGACAAAGTCGTATGATAAGAGGTGAAATAAATCCCTATGCAATCATGTATCTGCAGCGACTCGCTTTTAGTGTTGAGATCCCCAAAGTATCCCAAGAGCAAGAAAAATATGCTCGCTGAAAAAGAAGTTTTGTGCCAGCCTGAGTTATCGCAATATTTGGAATGAAAAAAAAATATTATGAAAAAAAAAGAAAAAAGAAGTTCAAAGTATAAGGCAAAGTTCTGGCACATGGAATCAAGTATCTGTTATCCACCTTTAGCGTATCAGTTGTGCACCTCTTTGAGATTTTGTTCTAGTGCTCCACGCCGCAACTGGCATGTTTATGTGTCTAGTACAAGCATATGGTAGCGACCTAGATTATGTTTGTGCAATTGAGTGACTTCATAAATATAAAACCCTATCTAAGTGACTCGTGTGAATTCAAAAACAAACACTTTCCTTATGTGAGGTGCTCTGTTATATGTCAATGCCTGAAAAGTTATAAAACTGGTAAACACTTGTTAAAATCTAAATTTTCTCCACGTCACGATAAATGATCTTGTTTTCCTCCGCTTTAATTGCTTGAGGGCAAGCAATAGCTAAGTGTGGAGGGATTTGATAACACCTAAATTATACATGTTTTCGGCGGCGTTATTTATATATATTTAATCATTTCTCGTAAACTTTCGGTACTTAATCAAGTATATTTTCTATTATATGTTCTAGGTATGTGTCGTGGAAGAATACTGAAGACTACACGAAGATTTGAAGCTTCAACGAAGAAATAACTCAAGATAAAGATCTCCCGACACCTGTTACTGTTTTGGCCATAACTCGGTCATACGAACTCCGTTTTAGTTGATTCAAGCGGCCACAGAAAGAGAATTAAATTATCTAAATTATGGAAAAACTTTCAAGAGCTGAAGTATTACCAAGATTACCGGAGTTACTATTGAGTACAACACATTTTATGGAGAAACAATTAATTCGCGAATCTGGTCCATAATCCGTCCACATTCATTCCAACTTGGTCCCCAAGTTATCTCTACCCTATAAATACCTCCCTATGATGCCTTGTACGAAATCATCTCTTATTATATCATCACATACAAATCTCAAAAAGAAGATCCAAGAAAAGGCCAAAGTACGGCACACTTTTCTCTAGTGCGCCGCAATTCTGATCGAGTTCCCAAAACCGCCGCACAATATTTCTTGTGCACCGTACTTTCGTTCAAACATCCCAAGGAAACGGTTAAAGTCCTAATAAATGCTAAGTGCATTAACTCCCTAAGTGTGCCGCACGTTCTTAGTGCGCCAGCACTTCTACCAAGAATCAGCCATAAATAGAGAAGGATTTCTTCCTCATTTGAACCACACACCTCCCACAACAATTCTCAATCACCCCACACCAACGAAATCACGAATTTCAGGGTGTGACAGCACCCATACAGTTCGGCAATTTGAATCTATACTTTGTTTTAAATAGTTTTCGTTTTGGAGAACTAAGTGTCGAATCGTTGAATCTTGTAAACGTTGGTATAAAATTTCTACAACTCATTTAATATGAAGTAATCTGGAATTTATATGAATGTCTTACGTGTTTGTTACGTTGATTAAGAGTAGATAATCTTATATTATGTTTTTGGGCAAATGTGATCTGGATAGAGTGTTAGGATATGATTTATGAATTGTTAAAAGCATATTTTATACAAGAATATCAGGCGAAAGGTGTTCTTTATATATGCGTTTAATCATTCACTTAATATATTAGTTTATGAATAACTTATGAAGGCCAAAGATTTTTGTATTGATCGATATAATCACCTTGTTTATTTAAGGCTGAAAGAGTATAACTTGTGATAACTCTATTTTCTAAATAAAATACAATTCCAAACACATAATTATCCAAGTTGATGCAAATTGCCTAAACAAACAACTTAATCATTTGATTGAATCATCTTTAATTGCTTTCTTTGCATTATTCGATATATGCTCGTCTTGGTTAATTTGATCCGTGACAATCATCTTAGCCTTAGCACCTTAATTACAAACTGTGAAAACTTCAATTCCCATGGAACGACCTGGACTTACCTAAAGCTATACTATACACGAACGGGTATACTTCCCGAGTGTTGTCTTTTAGTAAAAATTGGTATTTCTAGTATTATAAATTTAAAGCTTGGAAAACACACATCAATCCCACCATTACTGAAGGTAAGTGATGAAGATAAGAAGAATGGAATCTCGCATTCATACCAAAAGCTTAAGGGGTTCTACAAAGGAGTATTAAATTTAGGACCTGATTACATTCGAGATGCGAAGATGGAAGAATGGCTCACACGCGGGCACATTAGCATGAGATGGAATGAAGAGAAGTTGAAGAAAAGTATAACTTAAAGACTTTGATGTAAACAAAAGTGCTTCCTGGGAGACAACCCGGAATGTTATTTAATTTTATTGAGTCTGTCTTTCCAGACATCAATACGGCTTATCCGCTCCATACCATATGGCGTATTGATTGTCTGGACGTTATCAGTCTTTATTTTATGTACTTTAAAAACATTATTGTCAGTTCTGGCAATACAGCCGTATTCATTACAATGTACGCTTATTCACCAAACTGGCCCGTATTTATTTTGTTTAGTTTAGTTTAAATTAACTGTAGGTACCAAGATAGGAATGCACATGTTTTTTCTATATTTTATACAGGACCTTGGAAGCAAGAATATCAACGAATATTGTTGGAAATTTTAACAAATCTGGAGATCTTGAAATGTTGGAGTCTTAAAACTTCAAGGCTGCTGTTCAACATAAAATCTTGCTAATAAACTCAACATGGAGAATCTACTGAGCAAATATCAAGGGAGTTTTCTCATTTCTAATTCTTTTAAGTCCTGTATTTATTTTTATCTATACAACGAGGACGTTGTATAATTCAAGTGGGGAATGGAATTAGAATGTTTATTTGTCCTAATTTTCACACTAAAATGCTTAAATTATGCTCAAATTTAAAATTTTTCAAGCATACTTTTGTGAAATTACATGTTACATAACCCGCTCATAATTAAACGTGTTAGATAAGTTGAGGATTTAACCTTTTCTAAATGTTTACCCAAATTCCACAAAATATGAGTGTGCCGGTGATGTTGTAGACTTTAAAACTTGGCTTGGTATATCTATTCGAGACTGCAGTGATAAGTACTATAGATTTAGATGGAGTAACTTGTTTAAATTGGTAATTACACCCAAATCTCCTTTACATGTTGCTTACCATTTGTTTACTCTTATTTTAAGAGTAAGATACCCCTAGAACAACTCGTAGAGCCAATCCTTTAGGAACTACACCAATTATTTGTTTCGTTACACCTTTACACCTTAGCCTACCCTGTTAGATTAAGTTTATTTTACACTTACTAGTTGCTTAAAGTGTAATCCCGAGTCTTGTGTCAATTTTGGTACGGTTAGAAAAATTTGCACATTGGAAATGGGAATGTATATTATAGTTAAACCTCATGTATTTTACTACCATCGCAATTAATGGTACGTCCAAAGAATGAAGGAATTATCCAGAATTATTATGATCGTGAAGATGGTAAAATTACACCGAGTTTCGTAGTATAGTGTTAGCAAAAAAATCAAAAAAATTAGAAAAATCGCAACAAAAAAAGAAGGAAAGTTTGAAGATAATCGTTTCGCAACTACCAAAGGAATTACACGAAGGATTGATTATTCGTTGATACAAATCGATGATGTAGAGTATTGTATAAAGTAGAAGATATCACCACTTTCCCTGTATAGTATGTAAAGTATGGGATGATTAGGAAGTTGACCGTTATGGGAATGCCAACTTAGGATTGTTGTTTTTGATCTATGATCAAGACGTTGTAAATAGTCATGTCTTTATCATGGTAACGGTCGAGAAAAAGTGTCTAGCAACTTGTATTTTAGACTTAATCTATTTGTTTCATAATTTTTATTTAACAACAATTTACTTCTCGTTCCTAATGACTAGCCGTTGGTTTTACACGAATGAGGATTTGTACGAGCATGCATGTCTATTCCGTCGTTATGGCCATGTATGCATGTCTCAGCTGCCTCGTTGGTTTATGACTTTTGATGAAAGTTAGAAGGTCACTACCCTATATCATTCTTCATCCTAACCGTTGGTTAAATTCGAATGAGGATGTGATCGAACACACATGTCTATTCCGTTGTTACAACCATGTATGTGTGCTTCAGCTACCTTGTTGGAGTGGTACTTCTGGTGAAAGATTGAAAAATGATCAACCCTAAGCCTTATTATACAAACTCATATTTACCTT
>BQNB010071704.1:0-32678 GCA_026074375.1 Tanacetum coccineum
CCGAGGGGAGGAAGAGCGGTGTCAGGCTGTTAGGAGGTCACTTCATTGGGCGTCTGGCTGCACATTTTAGACTGTACAGTGATGAGGGATTGAGAGGATTGCAGGTAGTTACGCGTGAGCTCCCATTGATTGATCTACATGACCTTGGGAGGCTCAACATTTGTTCGAGGTACGGCAATACATGGGCTTGGGCTGCCCCGGGACCAGAGAGGCAGCAGGCTGATGCGGCTTGTTAGCCTCAAATTATATTATTAATCTCAGTCTTTATCTCATGTATGTTGTAATAGGCTAGAAGGATAAACGGGCTCGTGAACGTAATCTAATCTTGTACTAGTTCCGGACTAAGGTACATTGTAATCACGAGCCTGGCCTAATACATTAAACCACACGGCCCAACAAAGCCTCTTTATGGCTGGTCCATGTGGTGTAAGTATAAATACCCCTCTTTAAGGATGGAGAGGGTGTTGGTTCTCATTGTATTTTTCACATAGTAATCAACCATTCTTATTCTTCTCTCTTTATTTTCTCTCTCTAACTTCTCTTTATTTTCTTATCATTTTCTTATCTTTATTTCTTGTGTTTAATCATGGTGAAGTGAAGTGATTTCTTGGTTTCTACATTTGGTATCAAGAGCCTCGGGTGGTTTAATGGTTGTGTTGTGAGCTTATTATATTAAGCTTATTGGTTCTGGGTTTTTTTAATCATTTTACATTCGGGTTATATTTTCTTATGTTTTTATGGTTCCAAAACGTATTTAGTTAGGCTTTTCTAAATGTTGTATTTGGGCTTTACAAAATAGTAGATCGTGGTTTTATAATTTGGTTTTACCTAAATCTTCAAAAGTCTATACATTTTGGTTCTCAAAATTAGCTTATTTTTCTTTTTCACAAGAGTTTGTGTCTTGTTTATTCGGTCAACAGCTTATTACAAGCTTATATAGCTTGTTCTTAGAAGTTTGACGTGACTTATCTTTGTTCTAAAAAGGGCTTATTTTTGAGCTTATTCTCGATTCTTGATCGGCTTATCTTTGTTCGTACTACACCGTTTGAAAAAGAAGAAAAGAAGAAAGGATGATAGTACTTTTTGGCTTTTTGTGGAACCGATCTATCAAGCTAGCACAAACCGATCTATCATCATTCAAGTAGCAACCGATCTATCGTCTACTCAGTGCGAACTGATCTATTGTACAAGTCTTTGAGAACCGATCTATCAAGTCTTTGAGAACCGATCTATCAAGTCTTTGAGAACCAATCTATCGTCTACTCAGTAGCAACCGATCTAACAACTTCAATGGACCCGATTTATCAAAGCCTAGAAGGAACTGATCTATCCATAGCATAGTACGAAACAGTTTATCAAGGCTAAACAAGAACCGATTTATCATCTCCATTTGAGAACCGATCTATCATCTTTTATGTGGAAATCGATTTAGCAATTCAATAGGAACAAAACATACACATTTTAAGTCATTTCTGGTTTTTTAGTTTCGTGTGACGATTAATTAAGGAACTTATGACCTATACCATTGTGATCGTGATCCTTTTTCGATCAACGTGGTATAGTTACTTTTCACCGACGATAACCGTATAACTTCGCGAGACAAGTTTTATACTCGTTGCATTTTACAAAATTCAAAATGAAGAAGACGTATACTTTGAAGGGAATGTTTTTTTTATTAATTAACTAGATTTAAAAAGTTACACATACAGCCCCTGACTTTCAAGACCATTTTAAAGTTAGTCCATTGTTGCATCATTAACCTTCAAGTTGAAACTATTTTGCATCATTAGTCCTTAGTGCTTATAATTCAACCGTTAGTCTTTCAAAGTGAATCGTTTGTACACCGTTAGTCCTTATTTGAGTTATAATCAACCATTAATAATTTCAAGCAGAAAGTTTGTGCACCGTTCATCGTTTTAGCTCATCAAATCGCTAACGAAAGTTCAAGTTCTTGAATTACAACAATAATTCATCATTGTTTCATGGTTTCTTCTTGATTTTGTAAAATCCCGCGAAAGATTCCATTCTTCTCTCGGTTTAAATCAAAGACTTGTAACATCCCGTGAACGTTAATTGATTTCAATCCTTAACAACAATCACTTTACCTACTTAAGATCCTACAAATCATTTTCACTTCTTAATTCAACAATCATTCATCATGACTACTCCGATTACAACATCCATAACCGACAGTCAAATGCATAACAACATCATGGCAGCTGGTTCAAGGGATCGTCCACCAATGCTTGCAACGGGAAGATATACTCAATGGCAAACACGTGTCTTAAGATACACTGATACAAGACCAAATGGTGTGCCTTAAGGAAATGCATTCTTCAAGGTCCTTACACTCCCACTACTATCACAATCCCAGCTGTACTTGCAACAAATGATACTCCATCAGTTCCAGAACAAACAACAGTTGAGACAATCTTGACTATGTCTCCTGAAAACAAAGCTCATTATGAATCAGAAAAGGAAGCAATCCATTTGCTATTGACTGGAATTAGGGATGAAATCTACTTAACTGTTGATGCATGCAAGACATCTTATGAAATGTGGATAGCTATTGAAAGGCTACAACAAGGTGAATCCCTCAACATTCAAGATGTCAAGACTAATTTGTTTTGGGAATTTGGAAAATTCACTTCTCATGAAGGAGAGTCCATGGAGTTATATTACTTCTGATTTTATAAGATGATGAATGAAATGATAAGAAATAACTTGACAGTTGCTACGATGCAAGTCAATGTTCAGTTTCTTTAACAACTTCAACCATAATGGCCAAGGTTTGTGACAATTATCAAGCAACAACATGACTTGGATACAGTCTCATATCACAAGCTCTTTGACGTTCTGAAGCAGTATCAAAAGGAAGTTAATGAAATCCGTGCTGAAAGAATAGCCAAGAATGCTAACCCATTAGCACTTGTTGTTATTGCTTCATCTTATCCAGATCCTTATTATCAAGCACCAAAATCTCACAAACCATATGCACCAACATCAATACAATCATCTTCCACCAGATCTAATGCATCTACCAAATTCAAAGGCAAATAGATAGCCAAACCAATCACACCTCCATCTAAGTCAGCTTCTAAAGAAGACAGTTTTCCTGAACAAGCTCAGAAGGATAAGGATACGCAAAAAAAGTTAACACTCATTGCAAATACTTCAAAAGGCTCTACAAACCTACCAACAACAACTTTAGAACTTCCTCAAACACCAAAAACAAGAATGTAGATAATTTCCCAAGGTATAAGAATGACAATCAGACTAGGCAGTTTAGGAATCAGAGGACAGTGACTGTTGTTGGGGCTAGGGAGACTGTAGGCAGTCAGGTAGTGCAGCAAACTGGGATACAGTGTTTCAACTACAAGGAATTTGGTCATTTTGCTAAGGAATGTAGGAAGGCAAAAAGGGTTAAAGACTCCACGTATCACAAGGAAAAGATGTTACTATGCAAACAAGCTGAGAAAGGTGTTTCACTACAAGCAGAGCAATCTGATTGGCTAGCAAACACTAATGAAGAGATTGATGAACAAGAATTAGAAGCACATTACAACTATATAGCAAAGATCCAGGAGGTTCATACAGCAGACTCGGGAACTGATTCTAAGTCATTAGAACAGGTACAATACGATGCTGGATATAATGTGTTTGCCAATGAGAGACAGCATTCTGAAGAACCTGAATCCACTAGTAACACATGTTTAGTGGAAAAGGATGATAGTAATGTCATTCCTGATTCACCGGATATGTGTGATAATGATATTCAGATTGGCCAAAATGCTGAAGATGAGCGTGCTACGCTTGCTAATTTAATTGCAAATTTAAAACTTGATGTTGATGAAAATAAAAAGATTCAAAAGCAATTAAATAAAGAAAACGCATCATTGACTCAAGAATTGAAAGAGTGAAAATCTACTCTTGCAGAGACTAGTAGAACCCTAGGGAAGTCTAATAGTATTCGGGATAGTTGCCTAATTGCACTTCAAAACAAACAGACTGAGCTTGAGAAGTACATGGCCTTTAATGACTGTACAGTTGATTATGACAAACTTGAACGTAAGTTAAATGAAACTCTAGGACTATTAGCTCAAAAAGAAATTGACATAAAAGAAGGTTTAAAACTTAAAGCCTATGAAATTTTAGTTGTTAAAGAGAAACACGATGAGTTAGTCAAACAGAGTCTTTTAACAAAGTCACATTTTGATGGTCTTGTCAAAGAGAAAACAAAGGTAATAACGGATTTGAAACTTAAGGAAGAAAAAGACATTGAATAAATGATTTTAGTGGAAAAGTAATTAAAGTTTTTGAATGAAATTGTTTACAAAAGGAATCAATCAATACAAACCATTCACATGTTAGCTCCCAAAGGCCCAACATTCAATGGTAGACCAACCTTTGCAAATCCATAGTACCTCAAAAAGGCTTAATTTGAGAAACCATGTTTGTATGCGATCCTGTATGACCAATCTGATCCTACAAATAGACTCGTCCCTAATAGGGAAGAGACTCTGACTCTTGAAAAAGTGAGTCAATCAAAATTGAATAAAGACTTAGTGAGACCTTATGACTACACAAAGCTAAATAGTCTTTATGAAATTTTTAAACCAGTATCACATGAATATCATGAACAGTTGGCACATGCAAATGACGTAAGAAAGAAAATGTGGAGAAAATCTTTTGTGAAATCTAAACCAAGTATTTTCAAAAACATCGGAATCTTACCTGTTTCCAAATCAATAAGTAAAAGTAGACAAGCATATAATGTAATAACGAATAACATAAATCATTTTAGAGAACTTGTTGATCAAGCCTGGGTAAAGCATTCTCATGATCATTTTCATGCACCAACTGCTCTTGATATGGAAGTGCTAATAAAAACATGTTTGATGCCTCTTGCCACAAAGACACAGAATGATAGTTTTACATTTTTTCATGAACTTAATCAAGAAATGCATGCTGATTTAAAGTACGTTGAATCCCTTGAAAATGAAATTGATGAACTTGAATCTGATAAAGCAGAATTTTCAAACATGTATGATATACTTTTGCAAGAATGTATGTCTAATGATGTTATGTATTCTTATTTGCATTCATTATCTGATTTAGATGCTCACAATGAATTGCAATGCTTATATCTTTATAAAGTGAAAGAATGTGATTGTCTTGCACAAAAGCTTTCGAAACAAACTGAATCTGTTAGTAAAGAAGTTTATACTGAGCTTTTACGAAGTTTTGCTAAATTAGAAAAACACTCGATTTCTCTTGAACTTGCTTTACAACAATGTCAAGAACAATTGAAAAATGACACAGTTTGCAAAGAAAAAGCGTCAAATGTATTTCTAAAAGAACGTGAACAATATTTTGAAATACAAGATTTGAAAGCTCAATTACAAGACAAGAACATTGCCATAAGTAAGTTAAAGAAACTCATTGAGAAATGCAAAGGAAAGTTTGTGGAAACTAAGTTTGATAAACCATTTGTTGTTCGACAACTAAATGATCAAAGGATTCCAAAACCATCAGTTTTAGGCAAACCGACTCCGTTTTCAGACTCTCTTGAGAGGAAAAGTTTTTCACAAACAAAGTCGATTCCCAAAACTAATGTGTCAGAGGGTTTATCAAAACCAGTCACTACACAAATTTTTCCTCAAACGGCAAGGCAAGCTATAAGAAACACAAATGTGATTAAACCAGGCATGTGTAAAATTGACACTAGAACAACACAAACTAGAGCACCACAGTTGCCTCAGACTTCTAGGAATACTAATCCTCGCGTGTCTACCTCTACAAGAGTAATTCACAACACTAATGTTAGCATACCACAGCTTAGGAGCACTCAAATGAAAGATAAAGTTGTACCAAACAATAGTCAAGTGAAGGATAAGAAGACTGAAGTAGAATACCACCCTAGGATTTCTAGTATTTCTAATAAAACAAAATCTGTAACTGCGTGTAATGACAGTTTAAAATCCAGAACTTCAAATGTTAATGCTGTTTGTGCTACTTGTGGAAAATGTGTGATTAATTCAAATCATGATACTTGTGTTTCTAAATTTTTGAATGACGTGAATACTAGAACTAAGAAGCCTAAAGTAGTGCCTATTAGTACTAGAAAACCCAAAAGTCAAGTGAAGAAATATGTTGCAACACCCCCTAAGGAAACAGTTGCATCAAAAACCACTATCCAAAAATCCAAGAGTTACTATAGCATGTTGTATGAGAAAACTAGTATGGCATAGAAATGATGGATAAAGCAAAATTGCCCATCAAGATATAAATGGGTTCCTAAGACAAAAACGAAATGGGTACCTAAAGTTAGGAATGAAAATGTGAACAAGAGAGTTAGTTTTGCTATATATAATGCATCTAGGATAACTATTGTCTTGAAACTCACAAATACTTTAGGATCTAATTTGTCAAGTATTCCATCGTCCTCTAATTCTCTTGCAGATTGTTATCCTATTCATTGTTGACTCTGGATGCACAAAGCACATGACGGGAAATCTAACGTTGCTGTGCAATTTTATTGAAAAATATATAGGTGCCATTTGTTTTGGCAATGATTAATTTGCTTCAATTCTTGGTTATGGAGATTTGGTTCAAGGAAATATCACGATTAACAGGGTTTATTACGTCGAAGGCCTCAATCACAATCTCTTCTCGGTTGGTCAATTTTATGATGCGGATTTGGAGGTTGCTTTCCAGAAATCAATGTGTTTCGTTAGAGATCTTCAGGGAAATGATTTACTCACTGGTAATCGTGGATCTGATCTTTATACAATTTCTATTCAAGAAATGACTTCATCAACTCCAATCTACCTCATGGCTAAAGCCTTACCAACTCAAGCATGGTTATGGCATCGAAGACTTTCTTATCTTAACTTCGACTACATCAACTTGCTTTCAAAGAAGGATGTCGTGATTGGTTTACCAAAACTGAAATATGTCAAGGATCAACTATGTTCTTCTTGTGAAGTGAGTAAAGAAAAAAGAAGTTCATTCAAGACAAAGGTTGTTCAAGTTCGAAAGGACGGCTAAATTTGCTTCATATGGACTTATGTGGTCCAATGCGGGTTGCTAGCATAAATGGGAAGAAATATATTCCGGTAATTATAGACGACTACTCCAGATATACTTGGACTCTATTTTTAAGATCCAAGGATGAAACACCAGAAGTTCTAAAAGATTTCCTCACAATAATTCAACGAAATCTTTAAGCCCTAGTAATTTCTGTTCGAACTGACTGAGGCACAGAGTTCTTAAACAAGACACTCCATGCATTCTTCAAAGAAAAAGGAATTGAGCATCAAACCTTTACTCCTCGAACACCTGAACAGAACGGCGCTGTCGAAAGACGAAACCGTACTCTCGTTGAGGTTGCTCGCACGATGCTCTCAGCTTCTAAACTTCCTTTGTTCTTTTGGGCTAAAGCAATTGCAACTGCATGCTATACTCAAAACAGATCTATCATCATCCTGACACATGAGAAGACGGCATATCACATCATCAATGACAGGAAACCTTCAATTAGACACCTTTACATATTTGGTTGCACCTGTTACTTAACCAGAGATGGTGAAAATCTGGATAAGATGAAAGAAAAAGGGGATACGTACATTCTGGTGGGATACTCTACTCAGTCTAAGGGATATAATGTTTACAACAAGAGAACTCGATTAATAGTTGAATCCATACATCTTCGATTTGATGAAATCAAAGAGATGTCAAAGGCGTCAGATTATGACAACTCTGGCCCTGTCCCCCAACTACAAAATGTTTCTCCTTCAGCAGATACAACAGCTCCGTCACAACAAGAGTTGGATCTTCTTTTTGGTCCTCTGTACGATGAATTTTTCCATGCAGGTACTTCAAGTGTCAACAAGTCTTCTTCTCCTGCCGACTATTCTAAACAACAAGACACACCACCTACAACGAATAGTTCATCTTCAACAGAACCAACAACTCCAACAAATGTTAATGATGAGGAAAACGGCGATAATCAAGCAAGAGATACACAGTTCTAACAAGATGAATTTATCAATTCTTTCTGTACACCGGTACGAGAAGTTGCTGAGTCTTCGTCACGCAATATTGATAATTCAAATATGTATACCTTCAATCAACCACAAGATTCTGAATACCGATGGACAAAAGATCACCCGTTATCTCAAGTTCATGGAAATCCATCCAAGCCAGTGCAAACAAGATGACAACTTGCAACAGATCCTGGAATGTGTATGTTCGCGCTCACCGTGAGTATTGCTGAACCAAAAACCATTAAGGAAGCAATGGCTGATTCTGCATGGATAGAGGCAATGCAGGAAGAGCTTCATCAGTTTGACAGACTTCAAGTCTGGGAACTCATTGACAAACCCTTTGGCAAGAACATAATCAAGCTAAAGTGGTTATGGAAGAACAAAAAGGATGAAGACCAAACTGTAATTTGCAATAAGGCACGACTTGTAGCTAAGGGTTATGTTCAGGAAGAGGGTATTGATTTTGAGGAATCATTTGCTCCAGTTGCTCGCTTGGAAGCTGTTCGGATTTTCGTCGTATATGTTGCACACAAGTCTTTTCCAAATTATTAGGTGGACATAAAAACAGCATTTCTTAATGGTCCACTGAATGAGGAGGTTTATGTTGCATAACCAGATGGGTTCATTGATCCTGATCATCCAGAAAAGGTTTATCGCTTAAGGAAAGCTCTATATGGATTGAAACAAGCTTCGAGAGCCTAGTATGATGAACTCTTAAATTTCCTGATGTCCAAAGGTTTTACTAAAGGTATAATTGACCCTACTCTATTTACGATAAGATACGGGGAGGACATTATACTTGTGCAAATTTACGTCGACGACATTATTTTCGAGTCTACAAACCCTAAATTTTCTAAACGATTTGAAAAATTAATGCACAGTAGATTTGAGATGTCCTTAATAGGGGAAATGAAATTCTTTTTAGGACTTCAGATCCACCAATCGCCACGGGGTATCTTTATCAATCAGGCCAAGTGTGCTTTTGAGATACTTAAAACATGGTATGGAAAAAGGTCAAAGCATTGGCATACCAATGGATACGAAACCTAAATTAGATGCAGACTTGAGTGGAAAACTCGTAGACCAAACTGACTACCGTAGTAAAATCAGGTCACTCATGTAGCTAACATCTAGTAGACCATATATAGTGCAAGTAGTATGTTATTGTGCAAGATATCAAGCAAGACAGACTGAAAAACACCTCAAAGAGGTTAAAAGGATCTTTTGATACCTGAGGGGTACCATTAACATGGGACTCTGGTATCCAAAGGATTCTGGCTTTGAACTAACAGCTTTTTCAGATGCCGACCATGCTAGATACATTGATACTTGCAAAAGCACGTCTGGAGGAATACAATTCCTAGGTGATAAATTAGTCAGCTAGATGACAAAGAAGCAAGATTGTACTGCAATGTCATCAGCAGAGGCTGAGTATGTGGCGTTATCTGCAAGTTGTGCTCAAGTAATATGGATGCAGACACAACTTAAGGATTATGGCTTCAACTACAACAAAATGCCATTGTATTGCGACTCTCAATCAGCCATAGCAATCTCATGCAACCCCGTGCAGCACTCCCATACCAAGCACATCCATACTCGATATCATTTCATCAAGGAGCAAGTTGAAAACGGTATAATTGAATTGTACTTTTTCAAAACTGAATACCAATTAGCTGATATGTTTACTAAAGCCTTACCCGAATATAGGTTTCAGTATCTTGTCAAACGAATGAATCTGCTTGATATTTCATCAAACATCGACATGTAAATATTTTTGAAAAAAGAAAAATACAAAAATATAAAACATATAAAAACAAATACAAAAATATAAAATTTCAAAAAGAAAATACAAAATCAAAAATTAGAAAATGTTTCACAAAAAGAATCTTCTCGACATGTCTCTTGGAATCGATAACATTTACGTGCCTAGAAATGTCGATTAACATTGACACGGGTGTGTAAATGAAGTTCGAGCAGGAGTTTTAAATGCTTTCAAAACATGTCATTTCTAATTTCTCTTTATGACTTGTAATTGCTCTCAGATGGCAACTCGGACCCGAACGATAAAGGAGAGTGTACATTTCAGTGCACTTATCCTTAGAGTTAGAAGAGAAGTCTTCTAACATTTGGTTTTTCAAAAAGTTGAACACAATTTTTCAATAATTTCTCACTGACTATTCATTATCTTTCAAAATTGTGTGTTCAACACTCCATCCCTTATAAAGTTTTACAAGACAATTCTTCTACATTTAGTGTCATTTTTAAAATACGTTAATGTTTGAGGGAGAGTTGTTCAAAAAACAAAGTTTTAATGATTTTGGATACATCATCTCATGACAATTCTTATGTATTCAAAACATTATAAAAAGTCTTAATAACAACTCAGTAATAATAATGACTACTCAATAGATTGTATGTTATAAGATAATTTAGTGGTTGAATACAATTTTTCAAGAATTCTTCAATGATAATTCATAATCTTTCAAAATTATGTGTTCAACAATGCTAACCCTCAATTTTATATTCATTTTACAACTTGGTATAATTTTTTTGGTGTCAAACATATGTAAAATTGAGGGGGAGCAAGTTAATGTTCCATATATTTCATGCTAAGTATAAAAGTTTTCTCCACGGGATTTTCATGATAAATTTTACTCATATGGTATTTCAAAAACTAAGTGAATTAGTATTTAAAATAAGAGGAGAAATGTAATTAAAAAGTGATCTTAAAAATAATAAGTGATCTAATCGACTCAAAGTGCTTTTTACTCTATGGAAAAATGTTTTATGGTTTCGATCTTATACCCAACAACATCTTAATCTCACAACGATCCTGAATTCATAAGGTGGTTAGGTTAGGAATCAGTCATGTGATCCAACCAGAACCGAAGAGATCTACCCAAGGACACTCTATAGTTAGAAATAGCAGTCCTTAGGTATGATTGGAGATGAATGAGTTTAAGGGAATAATGCCGACTAAGATTGAGCTAACACTGGAATAATCACAACAAGGTGTTAATAATGACGCCTTGGTAAGCATTGAAGGGGTTGAAGAATGAAAAAGAAATGTATGGATAAAGGGTGAAAAGAAAGCAGCCCTCCCTACACCTTAGGCAGAAACCGGGTCAATACATAATCTATTGGTTTTCACAAAGATGAATTCTGATATTAAAGAATGACATCATAGACCCAGTGATGCAATGCACAACTCTTCCCAACCATTCAAGTTTCTCTCAACATATACTTGTCTCATTTGTCACGGAGATACACACAACTTCTATTGCCTTCTCACTCTGAGTTAGTTGATATTGAATAGGTGGCAGTCTGCTCCAGCCTCCGATTACTAAAACCAAAACGCACTAATCGAGTCTAGAGCCAAGAGATCAATATAATAAATCTGATTAGGACACATTCCACTACAAACACTTGTTGAACATCATCAAGTTCACAAGCTATTAACAAGAGTCATATGCATTATCCTTGTGATTATGCTAGAACATCCGAGTGATACTTAAGTATTCACAGTGAAGATGGAAATCCTGCTTGAGCCAACATCAAACAAGCTCTCGGTAGGTGACTTGTGTGATTCTATATGAATCAAACTTATGTCAACTGGAAAACGATGGTGCGATTCCATGTGAATCAAACTTGTTCCAGTAAATGAATTGACGACTCAATCGGTAAGATAGTAATTAACCGATTCACTCATATCGTGCTGTCTTCTTTGAGACATTCCGATACTGAGAACAAGCTAGCATGGTGAATCTAATACATTTGTGTTAGAGGATCTTATGCTTAAATCTAGAAATCTTGTCAAGGAGATTCTTCTAAATTGAATCTACCTGATCATAGGTTGGTCCTCATGGAACCAGAGGTTAATCCAACCAAATCCGGGCGAATGACAAAGCCATATTCATCCACAAGCTTTATTGCTGACTGTTTTATTTTAGGATTCATATAAAGATGGAGATAGAGACACCTCATTCCAGCTGAGTCGGATTCATTACCACATGTTCATGATCAAACTACAAAGACATACTATAAGCATCAAGATTCAAGAATCAAGAAAGCTCAAGAATTAAAGACAAAGACTTCTGCAAACTCTTATATTAAAGATAACTCCTCAAAAACCAAGCTTCGGGGGAGATTATTAAAGAGCTTTCAAGAAGATGAAAAGTATGAGCATGTTGGTCAAAACACAAGATCGCAAGGTGGCAAAGACGATCAAGACTGAAGGATAAAGATTTAAAGATCTCGGACGTAAAGACGAAGTCGAAAGATAATGACAAAGGCTCAAGATCAAAGATCACACAGCATGAAGGAACAAGCCTACAACATAATAAAGACCAAAGACTCAAGAACTCAACGACAAAGCAATCACAAGAAGTTTATGGAAGCAAGATTCAAGATCTCACCTCAAAAATTCGAAGACCAAACATTAGGGGAGATTGTTAGCCTTAAATATGTCTATGAACATAAAAGCTCAGAATCTACAGGAAGCCTCGCTTTCAGGAAGATCGTTGACCTCAAGATAACGAGTCTAACATGAAAGCTTGGAATCTCTCATAAACCAAGCTTGGGGGAGATTGTTAGCCTCAAATTATATTATTAATTTCGGTCTTTATCTCATGTATGTTGTAATAGGCTAGAAGGGTAAACGGGCTCGTGAACGTAATCTAATCTTGTACTAGTTTCAGACTAAGGTCCATTGTAATCCCGAGCCCGGCCAAAGACATTAAACCACACGGCCCAGCAAAGCCTCTCTATGGCCGGCCCATGTTGTGTAAGTATAAATACCCCTCTTCAAGGATGGAGAGGGTGTTGGTTCTTATTGTATTTTTTACATAGTAATCAACCATTCTTATTCTTCTCTCTTTATTTTCTCTCTCTAACTTCTCTCTATTTTCTTATCATCTTCTTATCGTTATTTCTTATGTTTAATCGTGGTGAAGTGAAGTGATTTCTTGGTTTCTACACGGCTGGTGCCTATGAGGCGGATGAGGCTAGTTCGACAGTCGACGAGGGTGATCAAGATGTTCTAGCACCTGCGCAGGCACCTCCGCCACCTCCACCCACTCCTCATCCCCGGACTATGTCATAGAGGATTGAGAGGATTAAGGATGAGATGTGTGGTTTACGACACGATGTTATAGGATTACGAGGAGTTGTCGAGAGTTTTACTACCGAGCAGTCTAGAGTCTCCACCTGGCTGATCAGCTGTATGACACAGCTCATGGATGCCAGCGGCCATACTTATCAGGAATTCGATAGCACCCTTGTCGGTAGCTTACGGATGCCCTACCAGAGGCGTATCAGACCCAGGACAGGCGATGCCAACACCTCCGTAGCCCCTCATACCAATGACCAGCCTGACCCTTGATCTCTTCCTTTTACTCCCTTTGACTATTATCTTTTGTGGACTTGTACTGTACATTAAACTTATGAAACTCTGATTACCTATTTCCTTTTGATATATTATATGATCTCAGTTTATTTGTGTGTGATAGAATCAAGACTGGCAGTAAGTTCAGCAACACGGCTCATTGATTGATTATAGGTTTGAAATCCCAAAACCATTGCTTGAAACACAAAAAGTGTTGCGACAGAAAAAGGTCAAACTTAAAGACCAGCTGAAACAAAAGTGCTTCTCGGGAGATAACCCGGTCATTTTAATTATTTGATACATGAGTCTGTCTTCCCAGACACTCTATACGGCGAATCAAACCCCTCTGGATACGGCGTATAGAAGTGTCTGGATGTTATCAGTTTTAAAAACTTAACATTTAATTTCTAGTATTTAATTGTTTTTACAGGAACCATACGGCGTATCCTAGGGGTGAGTATATGTACCGAGAATCGCGGTTTCGAACCGAACCAATCCGGAACCGACCCAACCCGAACCGAATTTTTAAACTGCGGTTCAGTTTCAGTTCCTCAATATGTCAAAATTTCAGTTCTCGGTTCAGTTCGGTTTGGAACCGCGGTTCTCGGTTCCAGAACCGAAGAACCGCCGACTTCAAATATATGGGATTTTTATTATATTTTTGGTTTTTTTACGTGATACTTCAAACATTCATCGTGATTTTAATAGTTTAACAAGGTACAATAGTTTCATCCTTGTTGCAACTTCATGTTTATATTTCTTCATAACAATTACATTAACACATAATTCAAAAATTCATACATTCTCGTTATTGAAAAGAGTCTCACGGCCGGCACGGGGAAAGAATAGCGTCCTGGTATCAGGTAAGGTACGTAGATGTGTGAAACACATTAAGAATATTGAGTTTTTGGATGTTTTTTAGAAATTAGCGGTTCCAATCGGGTAGAACCGAAAATACCCGAACCGAACCCGAGAACCGAAGCGGAACCGAAACATACTCTCGGTTCGGTTCTCGGTTCCTAAAATATATGTTTTTCGGTTCTCGGTTCTCTCGGTTCCGGGTCGGTTCGGTGCGGTTCCGGAACCGCGCTCACCCCTACACATAATCTCCCACATGATCAGAGTTTGCATATACTACTGTTTCTATGCCAGTCCCCTTAGGATACCATAATCCTAAGTGCGTAGTGCCTTTAATGTGTCGGAAGATACGCTTAATCGCTTCAAGGTGAGAGGTTTTGGGAGCCTCTTGGAAGCGGGCACAAAGGCTACCTATCATGCCTCGATATTTGGTACTATCTATCGACTCACACTCTTTGTTTTTCGTGAGTTTAGTATCGGGGGACATGGCGGGTTTCATTGGTTTAGATTCTTCTAAGCCAAATTTCTTAAGCATTGCTTTAATATATTTAGGTTGTAAATGTAAACTATGTATGATTTGCACACATATTCACTTTACAGTTCAATAAACTGAATAGGTTTATCTATGAAATTGGTCCCTGACATTTATGGTTTTCAGCTGCACTAAAAGGTATACCGCTTTTATCTATGAATTTGACCCTTGACGTTTAAGGTTTTTAACTGCAATACTACACCTTCTATATTTAGCCGTTTCCTGTTTACCCGCCTTTTCTACAGCCATTCACATAAATAAAGAAAAACCCAACACTAAATCACATGTCATTTTCATCTAAATATTTACCCTTTTCACTTGGATATTTTCCAGATAATTGTAAAAAAAACTAATGATAGCATAACATCTTCACATGGCTAACAATGAAACTTACACATGTTCACCAAGTGAAATATGTTTATCAGACTCTGACAGTGAGTTAATAAACAACTCTATCTAACGGTCTGATAGATCCATGAATCAAAAAATAGGCAAAAAGGTGGAGAGAAGAATTCGAATGGAAAAGATCCTTGTTTGAGATTGACTTTACTTTCGGTATTAATGCCTTTGATTTAGACAAAGGGACTGACGTAATGAAAGACAAGGTTAGCCAAAAAAAACGTGTGTGAAGAAGAGGTGCCTTTGAACAACAACATAGGAAAACAAATTGGTGATTTTGTAGACATGCATAGTAAAGCATTGGAACAAGGGATGGATGCTAATGTGCCTGATGAGATTGATGGTGCTAAGGGTGAACAGGTTCCAAATAATGTCGTTTAAAAAAGGTAACCTTTGAATATCCTAGTTGTCAAGAGGTTCAAACCATGGTGTTAATAAAACCATATGGACAAAGGAAGGCCACTAAAGAGGAAAATGGTGTATGCTGAATAGATGGGTGATGCATTTACTGAAGACGAACGTCAATGCAAATAATGGGTCGTTTATGTGCTATCTTCTATTACTAATGTTTTGCATCTTAAATTACCCTTGTATGTATTTCTTGTAGTTTTTTGTTCTATGTATTTGTTATGTTTTGGATCATCAAGTTATGCAACATTGTTTTCGTTATTTTGTCTCTAAGGTAACACCCTTGGTCAAACAGAGTAGCGGTCAAACAGTGTAATTTATACACAAAACATATACAACACCAACAACACATTATAGTGAAATGATTCATTCATTAATAACCAAAACTTTGAATATGTCACACCCCGACATAGGCAAAAACACGGGTATGCGACGAAGAATGATCAATCATAACACAAGATACAAAATAGAGAAAAATAAAATGCATAAATGAAAAGTGTCATGATGACCTTCAAACCAAATATAGTTTTTGAGTGAAGACCCAACAAGAACACATCAATGTCACGAATTATTACAACTCAAAAGCTCACGTTAGGGTCGCATACAAGTCTAAACAAAAACCTCAAGAACTAATTTCAAACAAACACCAAATGCAAAACCTCTCAATACATGATCCATACAGGATACTCTTAAAGTCCGCTAACTAATCGCATCACAACCTAACTGTATCATTAACTTCACCTTGAAAAAATGGATACTCGAACAGGTCAACAAGAATGTTGGTGAGAGCTCGTAGTTTGTAGAAAACCCAATCGCTGTGCCAAATAGTTTCAAAAGTGGACAATTGTGCAATATGACAGTGAATACATGTAACACATTTCAAATCCCATGACAAGCATCCGTGCTAGTCCTCAACACCAGCATATACCAATGCCACTTGGAGTCGCAAACTTCGTGATCACTTGCACCTAAAACCTACCAGCTGGGGGCTATCCATAGGGCAAGACCATCACAAACATAAACAAGTCCATGCTAACACATACACCTACAAGCTTGCCTTTGCATCCTCAATGCACGCAAGTACAAAACAATACCATGTCATTCACATAACAATCATAAGCACATAACATTGTCCCAAAAACAAAACCACGTTTCGTATAGTAAGAAAATACATTCAAAACAATTTTGAGTATCATTTCCCCCCAACGGAAAAGACATAAAAATGAGGCTACGAGAACTCACCTCAAGCAAAGGTGTCTAGCAGCAAACTCAATATCACACAAGCAAATGCAACGACGTCCGAACACGACCTAGTCCAATTTATGTTCCACTTAGACATTTATTTCCAAAACAGTTTTCAGGTTTGATGCATAGAGGTCAGATGCGCATTGTACGGTCATCCTTAACGTTTTCAGTGGTGTGATGGTTGACCGTACATAGTTTTCACAGAAACATACCTCCCAACTCGTACTTAGTAAATATATAAAACTATATACCCATTTAATAACATAGTAGAGTAAAATAGGAAAAACTCTTATAATTAAACACTATAAAAATATACTTCGATAAATTCCAATTTGGTAACTCTTATTTATCATTAATTAAATCAATTAGAATAAAAGAAATGGAAACGTTATTTATGCTAATCAATTTAGGAAAGTATCGTAAAATATATTTTTCGTGTCTTTTGTCGACTTATATTGTAACACCCTATTTTTACATATTAGCAGCGGAAGCTTCTTCAAGGTACAAGACAGAATCAAAATCATAGAAAACGAATCAAAAAAGAGCCGCTTATGAAAATAAGTATATCATTCATTAGTTCTTTAGAGTTTTTACAAAAGAAAAGGTCCCCAACATCTGTAATTACAAGTGTAGAAAGATAACAGGTTTTTCCTCTTCAAGTCCTCGCACTCCCGTGCCATTAGTACACTTGAGATAAAACATGCTAAAAATTCAACACAAAGGTTGAGATGAATCCATAGGTTTACGTAATATAATATGAATTGCAAATTGTGATATTTGTTTAACGTTGATATACAACCCATATTGAAAACATAATTATTATTGCTATAGCTCATGAATACCGAAAGAATGTAGGTTATAAAGATAATATGCCCCTACGGGCACCTTTGCGCCAAAATACCCGCGGTGATTTCTAATGAAGTCAATTGGTTTATCGTATACTGGAATTACCCCCAACGGGGAGTTCCAATCCCAACAATATATATACACAAATTCGCGCTTACTACGAGAGAGTAATTAACGGCATCCTATTTGATCGGTGGACTTAAAGCAAAAGAAGTTTACTTAGCAATAATAAACTGAAAATAACAATGCTAAAAATAAAATGCATTCATGTTTATAGCAAGTATCTCCCACCGGGTTTTATAAAATAATTGAAAAGCGAGGCTATAAACTCACCTGAACAGTTATAGGAAATGATACTATTAACTAGGGAATGAAAAGTAACGACTACAACACGGAAATCACAGACAACCTGGTTAATAATGGAAAGTTCCTTGAGATTTGATTGTAAATAAAGTTTTTTTTGAGATTTAAAAAACGATGTTGGTTTTAGATATAATAATGATCATCACTACAAACACCGTTCGGGCCATCATAGTTTAAAGTCATTCAGTAAACTTTTTGTGAGCTTAAGGGCACTTTAAATCGGAAACCCAACAACACAACATCACATAATACCAAGCTGAAACTTCTAATATGAAGTCTCCCTAGTAATGATGGTATGAATATGGATCCCGGGACAAGATTTTTTGAAAGCACATCGATGAAAAATGAAATAGAGGATTAGATATCATAAGCATTTTAAAGCATTTTTATTCAATATCTAGAGAAGTAAAGCACGAGGAGCGATAATTAAAGTTATGCTATATAATGTTTTGGATATGATTTTACACTTTTTCAAAATGTTACATTTTAGACCCTGGGGTATGGAAAATTTGCAATAGACCCCTGAGGTTATTCATCTTTACAACTTTGTCTTCACAACTTTTATTGATATACTAATGTAAACCTTGTACTTTAAAAAGTGACATAATAGACCCCTATATTTATCTCTTTGATAAAATGACACTTTTAGTCCTTTTTAGTTATAATTTTCTGAAAAAACGAATATAATAACCCTCTTGCAATGGTATTAGTAATTAACAAAACATGTCAAATTGTCAAGCAATCTAATTTAAAACATTCAATAGTCATTTCTAATTAAATAAACTAAAATATGGAAGATTAAAACATAACATAATTTTAATTAATGATTCTTTATAAGCCTAAAAGTTAAACAAGAACGGGTCAAATTAAGGGTTCAAATAAAAACGCATCGGGGGTTTAAAGGTCAAATCCTCTTATACTATCAAAGTACTTATTTTAAACATTATAATATCTTATTAGGATGATTATAACAAAATTTATAAAGTTTAGCCCATAGTTTAAAAGTAAAAACATGAAATTAGGGTTTCAAGTCTAAAAAAAAAAAAGCGGTTTAAGATCAAAAAGGCATAATCGCTTAGGTTTTTGAGTTTCAAAGCTTATAATTTATGATTTTAAAAGATCATATAACATTATACGTTATAAAATCAGTTATCATAAGTTGTAGAGACCTGTGTTTGAGCTTAATAGCTTGGAAACGGGTCAGAAATGGACTTTCGGCTTCGTAACGGCTCGAGTAAACGACTCTGGAGCTCGGTTCCTTGTTTCTTGTAAACATTCCGTATTTTCGTCATTTTATGACTCCCTTTAATTTGCATCAATTTCACCATTTATTTTATTTTAGTTTTTTCGTACGTGCGCTCAAGATGAAAGAAAAAGGGGATCCGTGCATTCTCGTGGGATACTCCACCCAGTCTAAGGGATATATAGTTTACAACAAGAGAACTCGATTGATAGTTGAATCCATACATATAACACCCTGTGTTTTCAAGTCATTGACGACGTTAATAAATCTACTATTTATTTTTAGCGTTGTACGCGTTTGCTTGCGATTTCATGAATTAAGTTTAAATCGCGTAAGCTAAAAATTAGCGTTCAATGTAAACGGGCACCAAACAATTAAATGTTTACATCAAGCAAGGGTTAAGTAATTATTTTGAGAATAATTATTAACTTTGTTCATTTTATTTTTATCGGATACGTAAAGTGTAAACGTTTCACGATAAATTACGTTTAGGCATACCCGGAACCACCAAAACTTTTCTACGCTTCAACAAATACCCACTTTTATACCCAATACATAAAATTAACTCAAATATATCATATATCTCTAGCCATAACCGAATTCATGGCTAAATATTCAAAGAAATATCATATTTGGTCAAGGTTGGTCTTTATACATCCTATCACCTTAAATGAAGCCATACCTCCCATGCTTCCCATACCCTTGACCAACTTTTTCCCTAAATCACTCATCTTGTCTCTTGAATACTATTGCAAACTTTTGACTATCTAGCTCATATATGATGCAAGTAATCTCATAGATATCACATACATACACTTAACACTTAGTGAAAAGATAAAAATCTCTCCCTTTTGCTCTATGATAAGCCACGGCCCAAAGCACCCCATATAATAAATCCATACCTTGATTTTCTATCACCATACTAGTGTTTGTACATCATACTTAAGGTATTCTAAGAAGTATTGAAGGTTGGGATAACCATTTGCAAGGTTTAAGGAAGATAATCCAAGTTTAGGGTTTTGGAAAAGATTAAGGTTTTCAAGGGTTTTCTTTGTGCAAGCTTGGATTTTAAGGCTAAACACGGGTTTAGCATTTGTTGATCCTCATCATCATACGCCATAAGGTCATCTAGAACCCTTTATGTTCTTTCAATATTCATTTTATGCATATGTTAGTTCTATTGTAGCTTGAATCACCACTAAGGACTTTTTAATACATAAAACAAGGTTTTTATAAAGTTATACACATAAATACTTAGGGGCTGTTTTAAATCCGAAATTCATACAGTAGGTTTGACATAATATAATGATAATACGTCTCGTGACGATTCCAAAATGATAAGAAACTTGTCAAACGGATTTATAACGAAAAAGTTAGAGCAAAAACGAGGTATATATTCGAGGTATAAAAATCCAGCATTTGTTAAGTTAGTGGTTTCTGTCAGGATTTTAAGATGGTATTTGCGGCACTTTCGAGTCCGTTTCGGCCTTCGGCCGAAACATGAAAGTCGTTCGGAAGGTCGTTTTACTTCCCCGCGAGGTTCTTTAAGTCTAAAAGCGAGTGATAACGGGTCGTAAGGCGGGGGCAAAATCTGGCTTTTTGGTAATTAATACACTGCATCAGATCTGATGCGAGTGCTTTTTCGCCCATTTCGGTCGAGTTTCGGGTCTCGGACAGAACTGGAAAGTTGTTCAAAATATCGTTTCGCATAAATTCTCTTTAGAACCCGAGTCATGAAAATGTGATTTAGTGGGTCATTATAGTCGGGTCAGACTTAGAAAATAAACTATAACTACCAGGAGTAACTATAACTACCAGGAGTAACTAATATACTACCAGTAGTAATAACTATAACTACCAGGAGTAACTACAACACTACCAGGAGTAACTAATACCCTACCAGGAATAACTATAATTACATTATTCAGATATTTATAAATGTTTTACAATTATAAATATGTTTTCACTCAAACAATTAGATGGTGATTAGCTAAATAGACTTATGCATGGTAGAGATTACTCAATGTGATTAGTACTTATACGACCTTAAATTAAATAGGTTGCATTCGACGATTTGCGTGACGCATTATTTGTGATACACTTGGCATTTGCTCACTCAAGGTGAGTTCATAGCCCCACGTTTTACATGATTTGTTTTATAAGTTTTGGGGTGAGAACATGCTTGTTTACAAATGCATTTATATGGTTGATAACAAATTGATTTACATACTCTTTTATATATCTCGCGATGAGATACACTACTTGGTTTACTTTTTGGACGTAAACACATACTTGACTTTTACTCGAATAATTACGGATTAGCTTAGGTTTCATGAACTGTAAATCACTTGGAGGGTGAGCGCGAATGTTATAAAATAGATCTATTGGGGATTGACAACCCCCGTTCGGGTGATTAGCTCTCACTAGTTCGAGATCGAACTAACGAACGTTATATCATGTCGGATTACGACTGGATTGGTGTCTACAGGGCCAACACTGAATACTAATGAATTTTTACCGTGCCTTGAATAAAGTGGCATACTTATAAGTCTACGTCGCAGTTCCATGAACTTAGAGTAATCGTAATCATTTCTCTTACATACTTGAAACTAATTGGGATATTGTGCTCATTATAATATCTACTTGAAACATTTTTGGATATTGTGCTCATTATAATATCTACTTGGAACATTTTGGGATATCATGTTCATTACAATATATACTTGAAACTTTTTAGGATTTTATATAAGGAAACCTATATATGTCGGTTTATGTGTTGCAAGTCTTGTATGGGCGAAACTTGTAACACAGTAGACCTATATATATAGTTTTGGGATTTACAATTATACTTACGAAAACCTATGAACTCACCAACTTTATGTTGACCCTTTTAAGCATGTTTTTCTCAGGTGAAATAGATGCTTGGCCTATTTGAGGAAAATGGGAGTCCAAACTTTTCAAGAATACTTTTCAAACGACACTTAGAGGTCGTTCTCTCATGACTTGTGCAATGGTATTATGAAGTAACGCTCCCGGAAACACATTCCGCTGCGACCCAATTTTGGGGGTGTTACAGATTGGTAATCAGAGCCAAGGTTATAGAGAACTAGGTTGCGTATCTTACCTAGACTATGACCACTTTCAACGATCACATTTTCAAAAGTTTTTACGGGACATACATGATATACATGCAATATGATAACTATATGAAGTTAGATGAACGTAAAAGGTTCGAGTATTGTCCATCGTCGAGTAAATTTATTAACTAGGTCGAGACGTTCTTAAAACTATACCAGTATCATGGGAACGGTTCGCACACTCGAAGTGCATTAGTAGGGATACTACGTGTTTTAGTGTGTGAGTCTATAGAGTTAATTAGTAGGAAATAACTAAGTGCTTTCAGTATATGATATACGTGTTTATGATGCATATTACGTATATTACGGTAAGGGTCTTATATATTATACTTATATAAGCTACTTTTAATTTTCAGATTCAGTCATGTCGGATTCAGAAGGTTCCGCGGTTACATACACTTCTGTCTACACCGACTCTGAACCCGGGAGAGTCTTTTGGGGTACCGATGAGGAAGTATCTGAGGGAGGCGTACCTCGAGTTATCGTATACGGATACGATGGATTTCCTATTCAGCCCGTTCCTCAGGACGAGGACGAGCGCGAGCCTGCGTTCATTCAGGCACATAATCCTGATTTCGTGCCAGAGCCTATGTACCCTGAGTACGTACCTCTGGAGGATGATCACATACTTTTCGGCTGAGGAACAGCCACTACCACCGGTTGATTCACCCCTGCCGGTACTGGATTACATATTGCTGAGTCAGATCCCGTAAGAGGATTCCGAGTAATGAGGATTGACGAGGACGCAGGATGGTCCGGTTGACTATCTATGGGCGGGGGTAAAGATGATAGGGGAGCGATGACGGCGATTCTCTTGGGGATGTCCGATGATGAGCGATGAGGGTTATGAAGAAGGGATGAAGAGGATGATGAGAGGAGGTGGAGGTCGAAGCACATTAGCTTTCGGCCGACTCCATCGCTGGTTATACCTATTGTTGAGCTTGTTTCCTCACCTGAGGGGACAGAGCCTATTATACCACCACCTGATATTACCACCACTGGGGCCAGGATTTCAGTCCGGCTTCAGGCATCTGTATCCCTTCCATCTACGGCAGATGTCGAGAGACTTCTAGCCTTACCTACTCCACCACTTTCACCACTGACCTCATTTATCACCCACAGTGCAGGGAGTTGTCTAGCTAGGCTGCGGATCACTGTTACATCCATCACCTTTAATTACACAATACATCAGGTAGACCGTAGGGATAAGTTCCGAGTCTGAGATGCCACCTCGCAAGAGGGTCTTGCTTGTTTGTATAGGATCTAGGTACGAGGCGGGAGGGAGCTCGACCATAGACCTTACTGGGGGTCAAGGACAGAATTATGGGTTTTTTAGTTACAGTTGATTATGGAGGCGAGACGACAGGGATCAAGGATGTAAGGGTATGGTATTAGGGATAACTTGGATAGGATTCAGCAGAGGATGTTCCTGCTGTAGTACCTACGACCTTGTGAGGAGGAGGTCAACACTAGAGTTGTAGAGCTTGCTAGCTTCCATTGAGCATGACATACATGATTTACATGCCTTTTGGTGGTGCTCAGGAAGTAGGTATAGGATTATCACAGGAGTCGAATAAGATACTAGCAGCGAGATGACTTCTCATGGGAGATAGGATATGAACCCTCAGGAGGACGTCTATGGACTGTGGAGGGGGTATAGAGGCCTATTGCTGCTTGAGTGGCATGTAACACTCTATAAGGACTGAGCTCAGGAGAATCCTATAGGAGTTTAGACCACGTGATCACGTTACTGCAACACGAGACTTCACCTCTTCAGATCATCAGACTCAGCTCCAGCTTCAGAGTACTCTCATTCAGACACAACACCAGGTATCTGAGACCCGTTTTCAGATGCAACAGACTGCGATGGCAAAGCTGCGAGAGACTGACCGTGGACGTCAGGCCCAGCTAACAGAGGCCCTTCGTCTTGTCAGAGACATGAGGCGGGAGATGGGCGACATGCAGACAGAGTTGCTATCCCAGCGAGCAGGTTGAGGAGAGAGAGACTGCCAGGCGGATGCTATTACTCCCAGATACCAGGAGGCTATGGGCTCAGAGTGTACACTTAGATCTGTTAGTCATTTTCTTTTTTGGTAGGTGTGTACAGGCATGTTAAGTGTTAGGGGTACTCCCGTTTAACATATCCTTAGATCTTTATGTGGTTGGTACCGCACTATTTCATGTATAAATTTTCATAAGTTCATATTATGAAAGGGATGACTTATGTTGTTTTTATATAATCTTGTTTGTGTTGTGTTGTTTTCTTATTATCCCGATTTTGTATTACATTCTAATTCATGATTCGATTTCAATGTTCCTTGTCTTTTATGGTTAGGCTAAATCATGGTTAGAACCAGAATGAGGACAAACTCCACACTAGCCAACCTAACAACACTAACAAATGACTCAGAATGTGTGCAAACCATGATCGATCAAGCTCTTCTGGACAATTCCGGTGGCGGAGATGGAAGTCACATTTCTCATGGGAAAAATAACCCAAGAACATGCTACAACTGCTCGTACTTGCTACTACGCCGATTTCATGATTTCAGTGTCATCCACTAATCTTAAAGGGGGACGAAGGCGGTGGTTGGTTTTAACAGTTAGTAGATAGAGAAATATGGAATCTGTTTTAACTTCAGGGGGTTCTGTGCGCCGGGAAAATCAAGTCAAGTTTGCTACTTGTACTTTGATGGATGCTGCCTTGACTTGGTGGAACAGCCTGATCAGGTCACTGGGTCCTGATGCCTACACTATGACTTGGGTTGTGCTCAAGAAAAAGATGACTGATAAATACTGTCCACTAGGAGAGGTTCAGAAGCTGGAAATTGAGCTATGGAATCTGAAGGTTAAGGGGAATGATGTTCCTGCTTACACAAACGCCTTCTTCCAAGAACATAGCTTTACTCGTATACAACCATGTTCGTGTCCCACTGAGAATGAAAAGGTGACCAAAACATCAGTGGACTTCTGAGAACCATTTATGGGAAATGTCAAGTCTGCCAGACCCAAGACGTTGGATGAGACAATCGAGTTGGCCAACGAATTAATGGATCAAAAGCTACGCACCTATGCGGAGAGACAGTCTGATAGCAAGAGGAAGGCAGATGACATCTCCAGAAACAACCAGCAACCTTTCAAGAAACAGAATGTCGCGAAAGCATACAATCTGGGAACTGCTGAGAAGAAAACCTATGAAGGGAATGCGCCCAAGTGCACCAAGTGCCAACGCCATCACCCTGGCCCGTGCACTCTGAAGTGTCACAAATGCGGCAAAATAGGACACTATGCCCGCGATTGCAGGAGCACTGGCAACACCAATGCTACTAATAATCGAAGTGGCAATGGGCCAAACCCCAAGGGGAATGGTTGTTTTGAGTGTGGCAATCCGGGACATTTCAAGAGAGATTGTCCTAAGCTGAAGAACAAGAATGGGGGAAATGGGAATGCTCAAGGATGGGTGTATGCTGTGGGTAATGCAGAGTGGAATGGAAAATGGCTGTGGGGAAACCAGACTCTGAAACATGTCTACGGGTTGTTCTCTTAAACAAACCGCTATGCATCTTTAATTGTTTGATACTGGTGCGTTTAGAAGTTTCATATCCACTGCATTTAGCTCCCTGATTGACATTATCCCAACTCCACTAGATAATCACTATGATGTTGAATTAGCCGACGGGAAAATTAGTTAGAGAGTTAACACAAAATTTTACGGAGGGTTGTACTTTAACTTCCTAAAATCATCCTTGCTTCACCATAGACCTTATGCCCGTAGAACTGGGTAGTTTCGACGCCATTATCGGTATGGACTGGGTGAGGAAGAAGGACATCACGCAGAAGGAAATCGGCGTACTGTGTGATGAGATGTTAGTTCGAGTTCTCCTTTGGAACGAAACCTTAGTCTTCCGTGGAGCGGAGAGTTACATCGGAAGAGAATCTCGGTTGACGGTTATCTCATGTTCTAAAGTTCAAGAATACATGGCGAAAGGATGTCATGTCTTTCTGGCACAGATATCCGCCACCAAGGAGGATGACAAGTCTGAAGGGAAAACTCGGGAAACTAGTCAGAGGACGTACTATGTCCGAGACTTTCCTGAAGTGTTTCCTGAGGATTTGCCAGGACTACCTCCAGTTCGACCGGTAGAATTCCAGATCGATCTAATTCCAGGAGCTGCACCTGTGGCCCGAGCGCCATACCGATTAGCTCCATCTGAAATGAGGAACTGTCGAACATGCAAGAAGTTTTCCGACAAAAGTTTCATAAGGCTAGTTCCTCTCTTGGGGAGCCCCGGTCTTATTTCGTTTAAGAAGAAAGATGGCTCATTCAGAATGTGCATTCGACTACGGGATGTTAAATAAATGACGGTGTGAATCGTTATCCACTACCAGGATTGACGATCTCTTTTGGATCAACTCCAGGATCCAGTATCTATTCGAAGCTAGATTTGAGATCAGGATTATAACGCTTAGAGTGAAGAGAGAAGATATTCCGAAGACGGCATTAAGAAACTAGGTTACGGTCAATACGAGTTCCAAGTTATTGCCTTCTTTTGGATGGACGAAGCACCTGCGGTTTTTCATGGACCATCATGAACGAGTGTGCGACAAGTGGAGTTTCAAATTGATTTGGTACCTGGTGCTGCACCTGTAGCACGGGCACATTATCGATTGGCGCCTTCCGAAATGAAAGAGTTATCGGAACAACTGAAAGAGCTGTCCGACAAAGGCTTTATAAGACCCAGTTCCTCACCCTGGGGAGCTCCGATCTTGTTTGTCAAAAAGAAGGATGGATCATTCCGGATGTGCATTGACTATCGGGAATTAAACAAACTGACAGTGAAGAACCATTATCCACTCCCCAGAATTGATGATTTATTTGATCAGCTTCAAGGGTCGAGTGTCTACTCGAAGATCGACCTAAGGTCAGGTTATCACCAACTGAGGGTTCGAGAAGAAGACATTCCAAAGACTGCCTTCAGAACTCGTTACGGCCATTATGAATTTCAAGTTATGCCATTTGGTTTGACGAACGCACCTGCCGTATTCATGGACCTTATGAATCGGGTGTGCAAACCATATCTGGATAAATTTATGATTTATCTTTATTGACGATATTCTGATATATTCAAAAAACAAGCAAGAACACGAAGAGCACCTTAAGCTAATCTTAGATGCTTAAGGAAGGAGACGTTGTATGCCAGTTTTGTTTCTCCAAGTGTGAATTTTGGATTCCCAAAGTACAGTTCCTCGGTCACGTGATTGATAGTAAAGGCATTCATGTGGATCCAGCCAAGATTGAATCCGTTAAAGATTGGACATCTCCTAAGACACCAACGGAGATTCGTCAATTTTTAGGTCTTGCTGGGTATTACCGGAGATTCATCGAAGGGTTTTCAAAAATTGCCAAACCGATGACCAAGCTTACTCAAAAGAAGGTCAAGTTTGAGTGGAGTGACAAACAAGAAGCAGCGTTCCAGTTATTGAAGCAGAAGTTGTGTAGTGCACCAATTCTGGCTTTACCCGAAGGAAGCGAAGATTTTATCGTATACTGCGATGCTTCGATCAAGGGTTTGGGCGCTGTGTTGATGCAAAGAGAAAAGGTGATTTCTTATGCATCCCGCCAGTTGAGAGATCTGAGAAGTAACTTTACGAGGCCTGCTTTGGAACTTAGAGCAGTAGTGTTCGCTCTTAGATTTGGAGGACACTATTCTGTACGGAACCAAGTGTTACGTGTTCAGGATCATTAAGAGACTTACAATCACATTCATGATCAGAATAGGAACTGAACTTGAGACATTCGTCGATGGTTAGCGTTGCTTAGTGTTACGATTGCGCTTTTCGTTTCACCGGAAAAAGGAAAAATGTCGTTGGCGGTGGGGGGGGGGGGGGGGTGATGCTTGGAGCATGAAAGACTCGGAAACCACCCGTTAAGAGTCGAGCGTAGTCATGACTATTAGCTTGGATCTTCCCAAGCAAATCTTGAATGCTCAAATCGAAGCACGAAAACCAGAGAACATCAAGAACGAAGATGTTGGGGGAATGTTGGTTGAAAACGCTAAATTTCCAGAAGCGATTAGAGAACAAAAGTTGGAACCACGTGCGGATGGAACCCTGTGCCTCAAAGGCAGGAGCTGGTTACCTTGTTATGGCGATTTGAGGATTGTGATCATGCACGAAAATCCACAAATCAAAAATACTCCATTCATCCGGTGTTCCGGAACAAATGTACCAAGACATGAAGAGGCTATATGGTGGCCAACATGAAAGCCGACATAGCTACACTTATGTTAACAAGTGTTTGACTGTGCTAAGGTCAAGGCCGAGTATCAAGGACATCAGGAATTGTTAGTAAGCCCACTGATACTGAATGGAAATGGGACAACTTCACTATAAATTTGTCATAAGCTTCCTATGACTTTTCAAAGGTATGACACATTTTGGGTGAATCGTTGACCGACTCACTAGGTCTTCGGATCTACCACCGATGAGAGAGACCGATCCTTTGGATAAACTTGCAAGATTGTACCTAATAGGAGGTGGTCACGAGGACATGGAATAAGCTGTTTCATTCATTTGGATAGTGACCCGAAGATTGCATTAATTCTGGAGGTCACTTCAGAACGCTTTGGGTACTAATTTGGATATGAGTACTGCGTACCATCCACAAACAGACGGGCAAAGCGAGAGGACCATTCAAACTCTCGAGGATATGCTGCGTGCTTGTGCGATTGACTTTGGAAAGGGTTGGGTTAACCATTTGCCATTAGTCGAGTTCTCATATAACAATAGCTATCACGCTAGCATCAAGGCCGCACCATTCGAAGCACTTTATGGTCGAAAGTGTCGTTCACCTGTTTGTTGGACTGAAGTTGGAGAAGCTCAAATCCTTGCGATCCAGAACTAATTCAAGAGACCACTGAGAAAATCATCCAGATCAAGCAAAGGATGCAAGCCGCTCGTGATCGACAGAAGAGTTACGCCGATCTGAAGCGTAAACCAATGGAATTCCAAGTCGGGGATAAAGTTATGCTCAAGGTTTCGCCTTGGAAAGGGGTCGTACGTTTTGGCAAACGGGGGAAGTTAAACCCTAGGTATGTTGGACCTTTCAAGGTGTTAGAAAAGGTTGGAGAGGTTGCTTACAAGCTCGAGCTTCCTGAAGAGCTGAGCAGAGTTCATAATACATTCCATGTGTCCAACCTGAAAAAGTGTCATGCCGACGAACCATTAGCCGTTCCGTTGGATGGACTTCATCTTGATGACAAGCTTCATTTTGTTGAGGAACCATTAGAAATAGTGGGCCGTGAAGTTAAACGGTTGAAGCGAAGTCGGATCCCATTAGTCAAAGTTCGATGGAACTCCAAGAGAGGTCCTGAGTTCACGTGGGAACGAGAAGATCAATTCAAGAAGAAATATCCACACCTCTTCACCAAGACCACACCGTCGTCAAGTGCTGCATTATGAGCCTTGAGGACAAGGCTCGTTTAACGGGGGAAGTCTATAACACCCTGTGTTTTCAAGTCATTGACGACGTTAATAAATCTACTATTTATTTTTAGCGTTGTACGCGTTTGCTTGTGATTTCATGAATTAAGTTTAAATCGCGTAAGCTAAAAATTAGCGTTCAATGTAAACGGGCACCAAACAATTAAATGTTTACATCAAGCAAGGGTTGACGTAATATTTTTAGAAATAATTTATTAACTTACTTATTTTATTTTTATTCGGATACGTAAAGTGTAAACGGTTCACGTATAATTAACGGTTTAGGCATACCCGGAACCACCAAAACTTTTCTACGCTTCAACAAATACCCACTTTTATACCCAATACATAAAATTAACTCAAATATATCATATATCTCTAGCCATAACCGAATTCATGGCTAAATATTCAAAGAAATATCATATTTGGTCAAGGTTGGTCTTTATACATCCTATCACCTTAAATGAAGCCATACCTCCCATGCTTCCCATACCCTTGACCAACTTTTTCCCTAAATTACTCATCCTGTCTCTTGAATACTATTGCAAACTTTTGAAATTGTCTAGCTCATATTTTGATGCAAGTAATCTCAATAGATATCACGTTCATACACTTTAACCACTTAGTGAAAAGATAAAAATTCTAGTCCCTTTTGCTCTATGATAAGCCACGGCCCAAAGCACCCCATATAATAAATCCATACCTTGATTTTCTATCACCATACTAGTGTTTGTACATCATACTTAAGGTATTCTAAGAAGTATTGAAGGTTGGGATAACCATTTGCAAGGTTTAAGGAAGATAATCCAAGTTTAGGGTTTTGGAAAAGATTAAGGTTTTCAAGGGTTTTCTTTGTGCAAGCTTGGATTTTAAGGCTAAACACGGGTTTAGCATTTGTTGATCCTCATCATCATACACCATAAGGTCTCATCCTAGTTCCCTGTAGTTCCTTTCAATATTTCAATTTTATGCATTATGTTAGTCCTATTGTAGCTTGAATCACCAACTAAGACGTTTGTACTACATAAGACAAGGTTTGTTTGATAGTTTATACACATAAATACTTAGGGGCTGTTTTAAATCCGAAATTCATACAGTAGGTTTGACATAATATAATGATAATACGTCTCGTGACGATTCCAAAATGATAAGAAACTTGTCAAACGGATTTATAACGAAAAAGTTAGAGCAAAAACGAGGTATATATTCGAGGTATAAAAATCCAGCATTTGTTAAGTTAGTAGTTTCTGTCAGAATTTAAGATTCGTATTGCGCACTTTCGAGTTCCGTTTCGGCCTTCGCCGAAAACATGAAGTCGTTCGGTAAGGCGTTTTACTTCCGCGCGAGGTTCTACTAAGTTTAAAAGCGAGGTGATTAAGGGTACGTTAAGGCGGGGGCAAAATTGGCTGTTTGGTAATTAATACACTGCATCAGATCTGATGCGAGTGCTTTTTCGCCCATTTCGGTCGAGTTTCGGGTCTCGGACAGAACTGGAAAGTTGTTCAAAATATCGTTTCGCATAAATTCTCTTTAGAACCCGAGTCATGAAAATGTGATTTAGTGGGTCATTATAGTCGGGTCAGACTTAGAAAATAAACCACAACACTACCAGTAGTAACCACAACACTACCAGGAGGAACCACAACACTACCAGTAGTAACAACACTACCAGTAGTAACAACACTACCAGTAGTAACAACACTACCAGGAGTAACTAATACCCTACCAGGAATAACTATAATTACATTATTCAGATATTTATAAATGTTTTACAATTATAAATATGTTTTCACTCAAACATTTAGATGGTGATTGAGCTATATAGAATTATATGTGGTTATCAAAGTGCTATAATACTAGGGAGTTTCATAATGAGGCCTCTTCGGATGGCGTATCGACGAGTTGTTGGATTTACAATTTAAAGTGTCCTAACTCCTCGTACGTCATGTCATGACCTCTTAAATTATGATAGCCCGAACGATAGTATGATGTAACTAACATAGACCTGTATATGATGTTAGTTAATCGAAGTGCATGGTACTTATACGACCTATGATAATTTAGGTTGCATTCGATCTTTTACGTGACGCTTTATCTGCGATATTTGGATTATCAGAACTCAAGGTGAGTTCATAGCCCCACATTTTTACGATTTCAATGATTTATAATTATGGGGTGAAAACATGCTTTGTTTTATAAATTGGACGCAAGAATTGATTACATGTTTGCCTAAGTTGCGATAACCCAGTTAAGTCCCATGTCATGAACTGTCAATTGCATAGATGTAGTTGTTAATTACATTATGTGAGCGCGAATGTTATTTAATAGATCTATTCAGGAAACGACCTCCCCGTTCGGGTGACTAGCTATCACCAGGAACGAACGTTATAGCATGTCGAATTTAGGATGTTTAAGGTTAGACATCCGGATGGGCGTAAATTGCAATATATATTTTAATTGCAAGAAAGATTGTCGAGCTTCAGTGTCATGAGCTTAGTGTAAATGTAATCTAGCTTTGTGATGTATGCATGTGTTGCATTATCACGGGAAAAGTCTTGCGGTCCTGCATATTATGATTTATCAAACCTATGAATTCACCAACATTATTGTTGACGTTTTAAAGCAATGTTTTTCAGGAGATCAGTAAGCATAAGGTATAACACCCTGTGTTTTCAAGTCATTGACGACGTCAACAAATCCGCAATGTACTTTTTGTATTGTACATGTTTGCTTG
>BQNB010071705.1:9674-32678 GCA_026074375.1 Tanacetum coccineum
CAATCAACTCGAAGTTCAGCTTCCGGATTTTCACCATAAACCAAAAACATATCTTTAGTATTTCTTAAATACTTAAGAATATTCACTACAAGAAAAGGTAGTTTTTGGGACGAAACTTTTTGGAACGGTCAAAAAATCGTGCCAAATATACGCATTTGGCACATGTTATCTAACCGTGCCAAAAAAGCAGTTATTTGGGACGGCTATTATAATACCGTTCCAAATACGTATGCATTTGGAACGTTTTCTGACAATGGTGCCAAATACATGTGTATTTGGAACGCTTTAAGTTATCGGTGCCAAATACTTATGTATTTGGGACGGTTGGTACCAATGGTGCTAAATTTTGTTTTATCGGTTGGGTATCCTTTTATTTTTTGTTTCGAATCCTTGCTCAGCTTGTTTAAGGGTTTTTGCTGGGGATATTTATGGAGATCACGCTGTATCATGTGCTAGTATTATTGGTATTAAACATCGTCATAATCTTGTGCTACCCTTGTTGATATCTGCTTTTGTTCGGGGATTTCAGCCGGTAAGGAAGTTGATATTGGGCTGGATGGGGGTATGACAAATCATTACGTCCAGAAGATATGTTACTTTACTCGTGGGATGGAGATCATGATGTGTGTGTGGATTTGACTGGATCTTCGCCTTTGACGCAATCCGAGATGGCAGATTTTGTGCTCGGTCGTGCGGTGATTGATGCTACACAACGTAAACGTATTAAGTATATGGCTAAGTGTGTAGCTATTGGATATGAGTTTCTTCCATTTTATATCTCTTCTTTAGGGGAATTAGAAGAGGACGCGGCTACATTGTTGAAGCGGATTCGGAAATTCTCCATGGCTTAGGACATTGGGGCACGTGCTGCTATTCATATTTTTAATAGGATCAGTTTTGCTAATTCTAAAGGAGTGGGAGCCCAGATAGTATCTCGACTTCCCTCTAATATGTTGTAAATCTCTTGAGTTTCTTAATAGGGTAAAAGCCATAAAATACCTACTTACTTTCAAATTTGTCCCGACTTTACACACGTACTATTTTTCGTCCTACTCGCACCAACGTACTTTCAAATATCGTTCTAATATCACTCGTATGGTCATATAGGTGATATTGGAACAATATTTGAAAGTACGTTGGTGTAGGTAGGACGAAAAATAGTACGTGTGTTAAGTCGGGACGAATTTAAAAGTAAGTGGGTATTTTATGGTTTTTACCCTTGTTAATAAAGTGATTTATAATTAAAAAAAAATAAAAAATAACAATAGTAATAATTTATTATTATTATTATTATTTTAATAAAAACAACACTTCATTAGAATAATAAAGATTACAATAAATTGGAAGGGAGCCGAGATACTATCTGAACCCCCACTCAACAAATATTTAATGAATGAAAGTATAAATAAAATTGGTAGTTTTGTAAGGCGGCAAAAGAAATCCATTAGGCGGTAAAACAAATTTCAGAAATTTAAACTGAAAATTTCCACGTGGTCTTACGCTAAACTAAATCTCAATCATGTTTTAAGGTTTTAAAGTTTTTGGCTACTTCCATAATCTAACATATCATCGTGGGATATCCTAAAACCTTTATATTATTTAAGCAACCACGAACGAAGAAAAGAAAGCTGCAACGGAGTGCGGCGTACTATACTAGTTTTATTACGATGATGAGTATATAAACATCAACCTTCTTAAACGAACCTCACCTACTGTTGAGGCAATCTATATACAATCATATCATCCATATATAATTTCTTAACTCTTGCTACCAACGAGAACTTGCAGAGAGCCAGTGATACAATCATACATACACGTCAAGCTCAAACGAGAAATTACGAGTAAAGCCATGACGTGCAAACTAAGTTTACTTGTGCATCCGATGAAACACGACCATACGGGTAACTAACTAGCTTCTTGTACCTACATGGTTATAATAATGGTTCATAATAATTTGGTTTCATATTAGCCCAAGCTCAAAGGCCTAATCGGTTCTGATGATAGATTTTATTGTGTGATTAATTAGTTCTCTCTTGGCGTAGTGTGAGGATTTCCCCATCGTTGTGTTGCAACAATTCTACGATCTCGGCTTTTGCAGTATTTTTGTACCATCAATTTATGGTAATGAAAATAAATAATGGTGTTTTAGTTCCATAAGTGATCCAAACGCTAGCTAATTTATTTTACTTTATTTTTGAGATTCGAGTTGTTTTTTCGCGTTCATAACTAAACCGTGATTGGATTGAGGTTCTTGTTTAACATACTTATCTCCTTTTGTTTTTTGCTCTTCCCTCTTCCCATTGGATCATATTCAATACTTTTGATCCGATTGCTTGCTTGCTTTCACGGGTTCATGGTCGCCCAGTTATATTGACTAATCAGACTTTAGAGGAGTCTAAAGGTTTCACACAGTGTATGTTAGTCATTTTTCTTATATGTTGTGTTTATGTTTTTTATTCCGTTATAGTTATAGTCTAGTTGTAAGTTCTTTACCCTTTAAGTCTTGGTTAGACTATAACACCCCGTGTTTTAGGGTCATTGACGTCGTCAATAAATCCACAATGTATCTTTTGTATTGTACGTGTTTGCTTTAAATCGTAAACGTTAAGTTTAATCGCGTACGCCAAAAATTAGCGTTCAATGTAAACGGGCACCAAACAATTAAATGTTTACATTAAGCAAGTGTTAAGTAATTATTTTGATGATAATTATTAACTTTGTTCCTTTTTATTTTTATTGGTTACGTAAATTGGCTACGTTTCACGATAAAATACGTTTAGGTATACCCGGAACCACCAAAACTTTTCTACGCTTCAACAAATACCCACTTTTATACCCAATACATAAAAATCACAAAAATATATCATATCTATATCTATATGGCCGGATTTGTAACAATATATACAAGAAATATCACCAAAAATCATCAACTTGTAATTGTACAACACTACATCATTAAACCTAGCTTTTTCTAGTTTCTTTTACCAAAGACCAAGACCAAAGACCCCTTAAGACCCTCAATATGTCTCCTTGACTAGTCCTACTTACACCTTACTTATACATTGCAAGAGATAACACATACATATCTATTTCCATAGTGTGAAAAACCAAAAACTCTCCCTTTTTGCTCTTAATACTCTACGGCTCAAAACACCTGATTGGTATAAAACCAACCCATGTAATAATAAAATATATAATATGATGGAAAATTACCAAATTACCCTTGAGGATAAAGGTAAAAAGGAAAATCTTCACAAATATACATATAATATAATACGTATATTAACCGGGAAGTATGATTCCCGGGTCGTTTCCCTAACGATTTATGAAATTGAAACCACGTTTTTGTTTGGACAATGATTTGAATGAGAACGAAGATTGATTTGATTATCTATATCTACTAATTAAAAACAACAATTAAAATAAGCAAGCAAAAGCAATTAATGCACAAAACAATTAACAGGAACGAAGAAAATGCGACAAATAAGCAACTAAGGCAAGAATAACTCCTTTGGATGCAAATAAAATTTCTAAACCTAAATTAAGACAAAAGAAAATTTTAAGAAAAAGAAAAAAAAATTGATTATTTTTGTATTTATTATGAATTAAAAACTAATTTAACCTATTTAAATTCCTAGAAAATAGCAAATTAATTCCTAAAAATCCTAAAAAATGATTTTCTAGCTTAGAAAAGTCTTAAATACTATAAAAACTCAGAAAACTATTTTTAACTGCTTTTAATAATAAAATCCTATTTTATAAAGCTAATTTAAAAAGTTAAAAATGAAAATAAAAATCCAAAAGTGATAAAAATAATTTTAATGATTGAAAACCTAAAAGTAATTATTCTAAAACTAAAAACTATTTTTTTGTATTTTTCTAAAAACTTTTTCTATTTTTTATTGATTTTCGAAATTTTTAACCTAAGAAAAATTATAAAAATTAATCTAATAAAAGGAAAAATGTGGAAAAATCACAAAAAGTGCTAAACTAAGCAAAGAACAAAGGAAAAATAAGGCAAGGAGAAAAGCTCAACAAATAAGCTCTGAATAAGCTAAAACTAGCTACGACTTATTATTTGGGCTTAAGGCCCAAAACTTGTATAACAATTAAATGGGAAGAATAGCTCACAGATGAGCTATTGAAGCACAATGGTTAAGGCAATGGGCTTGTAAAGCCAAGGTCATGGGTTCGAGTCCCAGACCTTGGTTTTTGTATTTTTTTTAATTTTTGAAACTTTTTGAAAAGGAAAATGAAGATAAGCTAAGACCTAAGAACTTTTGTGAAAGTTCTACTTTTGAATGCTGAAATATAAGCTAAAAATAGCTTATTAAGACTGACAGAAGCTAACTACAATTTTTTTTTTGAGAATTTAAGAAATATGAAAACTACAATAAGCTGAAAAATAATGAACTTAAGCTACTTATAATCTATCCCTAGGATGAAATAAAACTAAATAAGCTTTAGAATTTAAACTATTAACCAAACAGTCCCATAAGCTCTCTTTGAGCTTAATTTTCAGCAACCAAATAAGCTCCTCAGGATTAGAGACTTACTTTTTCTGAAACATGGGTTTAAATGTTATGTAAAAGAGCTTTTTGAAAGAACTTTTGCAAACAAGAGCTTATAGAGAAAAAAACTTGTTGAAAACAGACAGAAGAGACAGAAAATGCTGAGTTTGCTTTTAGAATTGAAAAGGACAAAAATCAATTTTGCAGCTTAAAATCAGATAAGCAAATGACATTATTTTGACAAAGCAAATTGAGGCAATTGATTAATGACATAAGACCTGCTTGTGCTATAAAAATTAAAACCTAAACTCTACTTTAACCCTCTGAAAATGAAGCTAGCAAATGGACTAATGTCTTCCTAATCTGATGCAGTTGACAAGCATAAGATTCAAAACTCAAAATCTACTGATGCAGAACTTTTGACACCATTCTAACATGCATAAACTAAAAACTAAAACTAATAACACCTAATGCAATTAATAGAAATGATTTGAGCTTAATATGCAAACTACACCTAACAGACTTGAACATTTACTAGATTAACCTTTTAAACCCTAAATAACTCCTATCCTAGCTTATAAAACTACCTTAAACAAACTTATTTGAAAGCTTAAACTTAACAACCAAAGATCACAAGGCCATAAACAATTTACTATGGCTTATGCTATTTTGCCAAACACTCCTTTAACTAAGACATATTTCATTCAAACTAGCAAATATGAAAACTAATGAACAAAGATTAATAACCAAATGATAGATAGCTTATAGCAACCACATTAAACATATATGATTAAGCAAATAAGCTAGAAATTAAGATTTACTAACTATACTAATATTTATTACTTTTTGACAGATTAAAGACAATTAAAATGAAAACTAAGATCTACTCTATTAGACTTAAAAACAGATGATCAAAAATACTTAATAAGCACAATATCATAGAATTAAGCACCAATAAGCAAACGATAAGTAGAAAATAAGCAACTATTAAGCTAGAATATTAAAGACAGGAAAGATAAAAGAAAACTTACAAAACCTTAGCTAAACAAAGGCAATTAAGGCTCAATGAGCTGTCTACAAGCTCCAGCTTATCCTAGGATAAGCTGGTAAGGTCCCATAAGCTCTTCCATGGTTAGCTTATCATCTAATTTTCCACAATCCATAAGCAACGGTAATATAAACTAGTTTTAAAGGTTAAGGTATATTAAGGGCTTATTATGAGCTCAATTGGAGCTTAGAGACTCAAAGAGCTGTAAGAGAGCTTGTCAAGGCTTTTGGAATATTAACCAACATTATTTGAGAGAAAATAAAGTTTATTAAGTAAATGACAGGTTTAAGTAAAAGAAGGTTGATTTCATTAATAAGAAATATTAACTACAAGAGATTAAAACTTGGATTACAATAAGCTGAAAGAGTAAACTACATAAGCTAAGATTTTAAAAGCTAAAATTATAATTAAACTAAAAAATTTAAAAAGCTTAAAGAAAAACTAAAAACTAGGTGCATATGTGTGAATGAGTGAGGCTTTATATAGCCTTCACCTGAAGCTTCTAGGTCCTGAATTAGTTAGACGCTCCCTTTAATCTTGTCCTTTCATTCCTTCAATCATTTGATGCTTAACTTGAACCGTTGGATTAGATTGAGGGGCACACAGATTGCCAACGTGGCATCCGTGTGTCAGTGGCCTTTGTATTTCTTTTAGGCATGATTTAGTGTAAAAACCCCACTCCTTGTGTGATTCATCCATATCCACGTGCCATTCTTTTGAGGGAGTTGGCCAATAAGATGCTTTGAGTGACGTTTATTTATGCCACATCATTCCTTGAAGCTTGAATTACATAGCCACGCACTTAATTGCAATTAGCCCCTTTATTTGAGTTTGGTAAAATGTGAAGACGATGATGAACAGTAAAAGTATTACTGGCGCCTTTTTTAACTGAATAGGGGGTGTTTGACTGGGGGATAAGGCCTTTAACTTGGGCTAAGTTTTATATAAAATGGATTTTGGGCCGGTGGTGTATGTTTGGGCTTTTATAAGAGTTAACGGGTGTTAACTCTTTATAAATTAAAGAGTTAATACCGTTAGGTTTTAGGGACACTTTTTGCAATTTGGTTAACTTTTTGGTATTTTTGGGTTTTGTCTTTTTGTGGGTTGACTTTGGTTGACCAAGGATTTACTTTTCTTGGCCTCTGATAGCATTCTGCCAGCTTTTGTATTCTCTTTCCTTTCCCGTGTCCGTGTTTGTCTAGTTTTGACCGTTTTCTTGCGATTTTTGCATTATCCGTACCTACACAATCACAAAGACAAAATAAGCAGTATACAAGCATTTTAAGCACAATTTTGTCCTTTATGGGCCAATTTTGATATAAAATAGATATGTGTTTTCACACATATCAACACCCCTTTTATAATAATCCATACAAAATTTTCTTCAACGTATACAAGCCATCACATATCATTCCTAAGATATACTAAGGTGTTTGCAATGAAAAGTAGCAAAGACTTTGTGGTGAGAGAGTTTAGAAATTACAAAGTTAAAAAAACACCCATTTTCTATTTTTATAAAACTTTTTTTTTTATTTTTTTATAAAAGAAGGTATTTCAATTTTTATTCTGTTATATCCATAACTTTTAGGATCAATGAACAAGATGCATTTCGATCCAGAAAATGCCCCAAGAATGATAACTTCATCGTCCCCGACTTTCACTTGCTCCAAACTAAGCTTAAAACAAAATCACATCTAAATATCAGAAAAGATGCTAACACTACTCATATTTGTAACTTGTGAACTTTTTACTCCCGACATTTATTATATCTTAAGTGAGTGTGCTATTATGAATTTCAACGTAACTACTATGGATATCAAATATTTTGGCAACATACTAGGCTTCACTTCCAACCCAAGAATAATGAGTTTGAAGGCGAAATCATCCCATGTAGCGACTTTCGTCTCGGCACATCCCAACCTTTTGCGAGGCCTCAATTGGACCATTCTTTGATACCCCCAGAGACAAGTATCATGTGACTTCATGGACCTTAGGATCAAAAACTCTCATGCTTCCTTATTATTCATAGCGTTAAAATAGATATCAGTCAAAGTTCAAAGCATATTTAATATAACAAAGAAATCTATTTATTAATATAAAACTTAATATTAAACTTTATGCAATATGTAATTCCTCGACCTTTTAGAAGGTTGGCAACATCTGGATGTGAGCCGGGCAAGATGCAGCAAAGTTTTTTTTTTTTTTTTTTATTTTTTCTTATCATTCTCGGGATTTTATTCTTCCTATGGGGCTTTCTTTAGAAGACGACCACATCTGGTTTGTGATCCGGCAGATGTAGTAAACTTTTATCAACCGCACAGCTTTTATATAAATTTTGCAATTTGAAACCGAAATTGGTGATAAAATTTTCAAATTCAATGCAATATGACTATTTCAAAGTCAAACAGAACAAAACAAGAAATGACATTACAACATATTAATTTGAATTTGAAACCAAAATTGGTGATAAATTTTGCAATTTGAAAACAAAATTGGTGATAAATTTTGCAAATTCAATGCAATATGACTATTCCAAAGTCAAACAGAAACGGCTACAGTTGCCTAAAAAAAGCTAAGATATAAATTTGCAATCAAATAATTGATTTTTTCTTTTCTCAATCATAAACAAATCACGCTCATAATCGGTTTGACCATTCAACAAATTTTCAAAATCTCATTTATTACCACTGGACTAAGCCAGAAGTTATGATTACTTTTGAAAAAACAAAACAATAAATGATAATACAACATTTTCATTTGAATTTGAAACCGAAATTGGTGATAAATTTTGCAATTTGAAACCGAAATTGGTGATAAATTTTTCAAATTCAATGCAATATGACTATTTCAAAGTCAAACAGAACAAAACAAGAAATGACATTACAACATATTAATTTTAATTTGAAACCAAAATTGGTGATAAATTTTGCAATTTGAAAACAAAATTGGTGATAAATTTTGCAAATTCAATGCAATATGACTATTCCAAAGTCAAACAGAAACGGCTACAGTTGCCTAAAAAAAGCTAAGATATAAATTTGCAATCAAATAATCGATTTTTTCTTTTCTCAATCATAAACAAATCACGCTCATAATCGGTTTGACCATTCAACAAATTTTCAAAATCTCATTTATTGTAGCTAAGAAACTGAATAATCCGATGTCAATACATTTAAACAAAATCTCATCTAAATTTAAAAAACAACTTCAATATTAAGCTACGTAACCTACTTTGGAGCTATAAATAGGTGGTGTTTTGACATACCAACTCAAATGTCTGAACACACACGAAAAAAACACACATACAGTACAAGATGAAAGCAATCTTTGGATACGAGAAGGAAAGCAAGTCACAACCAAAGGAAAACAAGACGCAGCCAAATGAAAACTATGCAGCAATCACCAGGTTTGTTTCAATATATTATCTTCTGTTTATCTGTTTGTTTGTTTGTATGCATATTTTCCTAGAGCATGATTTTAACTGACCTTGCTTTTGTTTGCAGCACTGCAAACCACTAACAAACTTACTCCCATAAAAGATGTCACCCTTATGATTTCTAACATACCTATAAAAGACTGCAGGTATCTTTTGGCATGCGAAGCAGCGTGGAGGATATATGGATTTGACATACATTACAGGTTTCCACACGTTGAGACGTTACCTTTTCACTTGCCTAATGAGCAGTCGATCATATTCGATGAAAGTGATAGTCTTGACTACACACTTGATAAGGCGTTGGTTAATGAAACAAAGTTTCAAGCTTCTTTATGTTGAGTTTCCAAAGTATTATATATGGAAGCATGATGAAAAAGGTTTCGCAACAAATACAAAAGGGTGAAAGTATTGGACGTATACATCACGTACCTCCTTCTTGGGGTGAAATGTTTTATTTGCGCGTATTGCTTAACAAGGTTAGAGGCGCGACTGGACGGATTTTAGGGAATTTGACAAAGTTGTTTACCCTACATTTAAAGACGCTTGCTATGCTCACGGTCTTTTAGAGGATGACAAGGAATATATTGATGGGTTGTTAGAAGCAAGTCATTGGGGAATCAGAAATTATTTGCGACGCTTTTTTGTTATGCTAATTATGACCGACAGTATGTCTTGGCTTGAGTTTGTCTACGAAAAAACATGGCATGTGATGGCTACGGATGTTGAGAGTATCGAAGGAGTTAAGAAGAATGATCCAGGTATTTTAAACTTTCACATTTTTATGCAGACTTGTCCGAACTCTGAAGTCCCATAAACAGATACATAGAAAAAACTATCTACATGTAATATATGATTCCTAGATCGCACCGATCATCTGTCAAATAAGTATATATACAACAGTAGGGCAACAGATGTAATATATAAAAAATAGAACTTAACACAAACATACATATAAAGCATCAAATTCATGTTATTATAAATGTAGCTAACAAATCTGTTCTGTTTGCATTTTACTTTATATTAGATGCTTACAACATTTAAAATCATTCATATCATTTGAACGGGTACAAGAACAAGAAGGCTTTGAAGGTATTATGTTGTGATAGAGATGGTAATTATACCAATTCTACGACCAACGTTGTGTATAAAGAAGCTTTATATCAAATATGAACTGGTACTATATACTTTGTAATTGCGGATAGTTTATTAACTTTTATTTCCTCTTATCGGATTACCATTCATGTATTTTTATTCGTTATTCACTCTATTATAATTTAACATTGTTCCTACTTCATTAACTGTTACTTAAATTTTACCAAGGATACTCAAAAGGCATGCCCGCCCATCGGGCGGGCTTTGCAACTAGTATATATATATATATATATGTATATATATATGTATATATATATGTATATAAAGATTGAGTAAACTAAATTTAATAGGAGTCTTAGTGATTTAAAAACTTAATTAAGAGTTATTATAAGGAATTTCAAAAGTCATATTATTAAGAAAATTTAGCATTGTTTAATTTTTTTGCTTATGAAATTTTAATGACTTCAATATATATATATCCGGTTATGAATTTAGAGGAAGATGAAAAGATTGTTAAAAAATTAATGATTTAACCTAATCCAATGCCTATAAAAACCGGCCAAAATCACATGCACAAACACAAAAGTTACAACTGAATTTTAGTAGGCTTAGTCATATAGATGTCAACGAGTCCATGCTAATATTGGTTGTTGTCTTCACAGATATAAAGTAGTTAAAGCAGGAAGCGGAGGCCATACTGTTGTGCAAACCGAAGATGGTTGCTCTTTTTCTTTTGGTTGGAACAAGCATGGACAGCTTGGTACGGGCTCAATTAAAAATGGTGAGTGACATTCTAATAATTGTAAATATGATATTAAATGAAGTAGATTGATTACTTAATTTTGGCATCAACTGTTTCTTTGTGCTAACAAGTGTTTACTTATTTTGCTTATGCAGAAGTTGAGTTATCTCCGGTACAATGTCTTATAACGGATGTAAGAGATGTTGCATGCGGGAATGATTTTACTGTTTGGTTAACTTCTCTCAAAGGCACTTCTATTAGTATGAAGACGACTTTAAGAGTCTTTTAATTTGTAAAACAATGTCGTGTTGACAAGTTGGTGAGTTTGAGTGTGATAGTTGCATATTTTATAGAGTTGTATGAGTTTGAATTTCATTTGTGGATGCTTGAGTTTAAATTTATCAATTATTTGTGGAGATCAAAATATAACGGTTCGCAAATTGATTAAGCCAATCTTGGGTTTAACTCTACACGGTCATGTTAGAATTGAGTTTTACTCGACTCATTTTTAACTATTTTGCTAAGAATTAACGATGCACGTTTTTATTAAAATATATCCCGTAGGACGAAACTATGTCCCGAGAATATTCACTTCTCCTAATACTAACTACAAAATGTCCGTTACTAGTGCTCAACCAACGGATTCAAACCCCAGAAATGGGTTGTCATAACCAGTAATCAGTAGAATGCAGTAGCGGTCACCTGCAACTAGCAACAACGATCACAACAATAGAAACATAATACTCAAAGTGAAATGGAATCGTATTTAGAATCAAAACATATTGCATTCTCATTTTCACAAAACAGCAAGTATCCCCCTCGCGGGTTTAAAACATTTAAAACACTTAAAAGTGGGGCTATGAACTCACCTTGATTGAAGCCGAAGATCAAATAACCGAAACAATCACGAACTACTCGACGACGAGCTCAACGACAACCTATAATTTATGTCGTTCAATTATTACATCGTAAGATACGATCGGATAGTGTGCGCATCACAACTATCAAAATAGTATAAATATACATACACATGCGATGAGAAATCCACTTGCGCGTCCTAAATCCTAAACTCCACTTAATTGAGTTTCGATCTTTTTTTTATTTATATTATAAGTCACTTAATCAAAAACTTTCTATTTTAGGAAACTTTCAATTTTTAGAAAGTTATGATTTTCGAAAAGTTACCATTTTTAGTAAGTCTTGTCTTCTAATTTTATTTATAATAATATTTAGTTATCCCGTCGAACTTTCGACATTTAATTAACCGAAACCGAATGGTTTCTAAAAATCAAAAACCTAAATTTTCGGTTCGGTTTCGGTTTTATACAAAAACCGAACCAAACCAAATCATGCTCACCCCTATATAATAGTAGCGTTTATTTATTTTTATAACATCCGACAAGTTTAATATTAATCCCATTGACTTTTAAAAGTCAACGTTAGACTTTGTTTGACTTCGACTTTTTATACATATTTATAATTGAATCTGACCCGCTCCAACCGACCCGTTATATCATATTTTCACGACTCGGACTCAAAAGAGATTTTATGCGGAACGACATTCCGGACAACTTTTTATTTTTAGCCGAGACCCGAAACTCGACAGAAAATGACCAAAATCCCCCTGCAAGTTTCTGCATGAACTATGACACCTTTATTAAAAACGCAGACTTTGACCTTGAGTTTTGACCCGTTATTACTCGATTTTAAAACTAACAAGTCTCGCGGCAAAGTAAAACGTCATTCCGAGCAACTTTCGTGTTTTGCCGGAAGGCTGAAACAGACACGAAAGTGCTCAAAACGAGCATTTAAATTTCTGTCAGCAACTACCATTTTTCCAAAAAGCTGAATTTTTACACTTAAAATGTATATCTCGTTTTAGTTCTAGTTTCTTCGTTATTAGGAGTTAGAAGCTCCATTTTATGTCAAAACGATCGTCATATTTTTCAATCAAAAATCAGATTTCAAAAAATATCAACCCTTGTTTTCCGCACCAAAGTTTCTGCCCAAAATATACCCATTACAAAACGCGTCAAAACTCACATTTGACCCAAAAACTCAATCACGGCACATCTAAAATGGCCTATAATTCATATTTAACTCGCTCAATCATTTTATAACAACAACTTAACTAAATGACGCAAGATCTTATAGATTTCATCACATGCATAAATCGAAATCATTCAATAAATGAAAACGAACAAAACAAAAATAAAGAGAGTGATTACAATGCTATAACAAGCAAGATCGGACTCGATAATGGTAATGGTCACACTTGTTGTAGTCCAAGTTTTGTAAAATGACTTAGTTCGCTACAACTCGTGTTCTGATACCACTCTGTAACACCCCCAAACTACGATACGCAGCGGAATACAAGATTGGGGTGCTACTTCATAATACATACACACGAGTCTCAGTAAAACGTTCAAAGATACGTTTATAAAACACAATTTTATTTATTAGAAAGATCATAGTTACATAAGTCTCAATACCAACGTAGAAATTTATTTCTAAGAATCATAACACGACTTGGTTTCTAAAACATTAATTTAGTTTATGACACTACTTCACCGAGACACCGTCCTTGATATCCGCGTTCCGTCCCACCCGAGCCATCAACGGCAACTAACCTGAGATACATGCTTAAAAAGGTCAACAAAACGTTGAGTGAATTCATAGAGTTTACAAATAACAGTTAGAACACATATTTGGTTCAACAAAACATATAACATGACTCGTAAGACAAGTTATAAAAATATTGATTTCCAACTAAATGAGCCTGTCTACCGAAACTTAACACATTTATCCCGTAGGACGAAATTATATCCAAGAAGTATGCCACTTCTCCTAATACTAACTACAAAATGTCCGTTACTGGGTGCTCACCAACGGATTCAAACCCCAGACAGGGTTGTCAAACCCAATAGATCTATTTAATGCATTAGCGTTCACCTGCAACAAGGCAACTAACGGTCACAGAGTAGAAGGCATATACTCAATAGTGAATGGAATCATATTTAGAATCAAAACATATTGCATTCTCATTTTCACAAAACAGCAAGTATCCCCCTCGCGGGTTTAAAACATTTAAAACACTTAAAAGCGATGCTATGAACTCACGTTGATCGAAGCCGAAGATCAAATAACCGAAACAATCACGAACTACTCGACGACGAGCTCAACCGCGACCTATAATTTATGTCGTTCAATTATTACATCGTAAGATACGATCGGATAGTGCGCGCATCGCAACTATCAAATGGTATAAATGTACATACACATGCGATGAGAAATCCACTTGCGCGTCCTAAATCCTAAACTCCACTTAATTGAGTTTTGATCTTTTTTTATTTATATTATAAGTCACTTAATCAAAAACTTTCTATTTTAGGAAACTTTTTATTTTTAGAAAGTTACTATTTTCGGAAAGTTGCAGTTTTTAGTAAGTCATGTCTTCTAATTATATTTATAATAATATTTAGTTATCCCGTCGAACTTTCAACATTTAATTTGATTATCGCTTACTTGTTTCGATATCATATTCGAATATTTCTAAAGTTTCTATTTTTAGAATCGTTTTCGTTCATAATAATCGTTAAGTTTTAGAGTATCACACTTGTAATAATAGTAGGGGTGTGCAGGAAACCAAAAAACTGAACTTAAACCGAAAAGAACCGAATAACTGAAACCTAAAACACCGAAACCGATTGAAAAACCGATGGTTCAGTTTTCGGTTTTTTAAAAAACCAAAGTTTTTGGTTCGGTTTGGTTTTAACATTTAAAAAAACCGATATAAACCGAACTGATCTTTATAAACATGGAAACAAAAATAATTTCTAATCGAAGCTACGGGACGATGAATATGATCCGCTAGATTAATTATATCTTATCGAGTAACTACTTTTTGTTTCATATACTTCTTGAACATGCCATTTAGGACACACAATAAGTTATCTTCTAGGAGTTTTTTGTGTTCATTAGGTTTTATCGTTGTTATTGTGTTGCTTTATAACACATAAACAATTTTTTTAGGATTTTATATGGTCATTTGTTTCTTATTATCAATGTTGTGTTTTTTGTTTTTCATGTTTGAATTGTTTTTTAAAGCTTTAAAGGTGTTAGTTTATGGTATATTTCAAATCGACTTTGTAAAAGTAAAGCTCCATAAATCGTATAGAAGCCGAAAAAACAAACCGAGACCCGAAACTCGACAGAAAATGACCAAAATCCCCCTGCAAGTTTCTGCATGAACTATGACACCTTTATTAAAAACGCAGACTTTGACCTTGAGTTTTGACCCGTTATTACTCGATTTTAAAACTAACAAGTCTCGCGGCAAAGTAAAACGTCATTCCGAGCAACTTTCGTGTTTTGCCGGAAGGCTGAAACAGACACGAAAGTGCTCAAAACGAGCATTTAAATTTCTGTCAGCAACTACCATTTTTCCAAAAAGCTGAATTTTTACACTTAAAATGCATATCTGGTTTTAGTTCTAGTTTCTTCGTTATTAGGAGATAGAAGCTCCATTTTATGTCTAAACGATCGTCTAAGAAAGCTTTTCAAAAATTAGATTTCAAAAAATCTCGACACTCGTTTTCCGCACCAAAGTTTCTGCCCAAAATATACCCGTTACAAAACGCGTCAAAACTCACCTTTGACCCAAAAACTCACTCACGTCACATCTAAAATGGCCTATAATTCATATTTAACTTGCTCAATCATTTTATAACAACAACTTGACTAAACGGCACAAGATCTTATAGATTTCATCACATGCATAAATCGAAATCATTCAATAAATGATAACGAACAAAACAAAAATAAAGAGAGTGCTTACAATGCTATAACAAGCAAGATCAGACTCGATAATGGTCACACTTGTTCCTTTTGTTGATAAAATATAATGCCTACAAATATTACTAATATTTTTCACATCTTTACGTTTTGATAATCACAAAATATAAAAACGTTCAATGTAAAATTAAACGTAAACAAGTAATTAGTAGTAAATTTTTATTTCGAAATTTATATCACTTCAAGGTATGAATAAATAAATGCTTAATGCATTTTATGATCAAAAGAAATTTTTATTCAACCTCACACTTTTATAAAATGTTGTAAACATTTTTATAAATATTACAAAACATTTTCTACAATTAAAAAAAATGTTTTATTCAAAATAAACATTTTGAAATTCAAATTTTTGGACCTAAAACGGCTAGAAAAGTTCCAGAAAATTCCCCTACACAAAAGACAAACTGGGGAGCCCCTAGTCTAGGGCGGCCCCCTTAATTTTAAAGGGACCACACACCTATTTAAGGGGATTGCCCATAGACTGACGCTCCTCCAGTTTGTCCTATAAATACTGGACTATTCCCCACTATTTTTTTCACCTTTTGCACTTATTCTTTCTGTTCTAAAACAGCCCATACATCTCACTAAAATCCTTTGATCATTTAATCATAAAGCTTTGTTTTCAAGTGATCCAAGCTCAATTCCTCAAGTGCAAGAGAAAAATACTTTCATCATCAAGTGAAGAAGTATTACACCTCAAGTGTATATTGCAATCTTGTTGCATCCATATCACATATTTGTAAATCAATTGTATATCTTGTATTTGTGTGTAGTAGCTAGATCTTGATGATCTTTGTAAGTATAGTTAGATCGTGGTGATCTTACCAAGTAGTGTTAGATAATTGTGATATAAGTAGTGTGGTGAAGTGAAGTCACAAAGTTGTGAAGAAGTCTTGAAGTTGTGAAGAAGTCATGAAGTTGTGAAGTCGTGAACAAGTCGTGAAGTTGTGTTGTGATAGATTGGTTCTAGCTAAGATTAGAACTCGACATTTAGCTTTGTGTCGTAAATCGGTGTAAGCAACGTTGTGTACGGTTTTCTCCGCCATAAGGGAGTTTGTTGACATAGTGAAGAAAACTCTCGAGTTAGGTGCTCGGGGAGTGGAGTAGGGCGAAGAGGTGCTTCGTTACCGAACCACTATAAATCCTCGCGTTGTGGTTTGATTGTTCTTACTCTTATCTCTTGTCTTACTTTATCATTTCATATACTTATATTGTTCATATTGTGCAAGCATTGAATTCACAAAAAGTCGAATCTAAATTTTACAAACAAACATAAACCTTAAATCAAAAAGCGGTAAACTATTCAACCCCCCTTCTAGTTTTCCACAATTGGTATCAAGAGCCACGCTAAACAAGAATTTTAAAATAAATTGTATTTTAAAACTTGAATCGATCTATGGAATCGGAAAAATATTTAGAAGGGCAATCTATGCAAAGACCACCACTATTTGAAAGTGATGGATTTATTTATTGGAAAAATAGATTCGAAACTTATGTGAAGTCAAAAGATCTAGATCTTTGGCATAAACCTCTCCCCCCAACCTCCACTATCCACCACCTCCCCAGTATATTTTCCAGTTAGAAATCCACCACTTTCCCAACTTTTCATGGCTGTATTGACTCAAAAGAAGCCACAAAGAAAATTGAAAGCTGGGATTTTTTTTAGAATCAACCTCAACACAACAAGCACAACTTGGTTGTTTGTCTCTACAAAGAAACACGAAGAAAGCACAGTTGGAAGACCCAAGTAGGAAGTTTATTATTATAAATAGACCAATGTAACACAAGAAATTCTAACTAGTTTTTAGTTAAATTTTCAGCTTATTTTTATGTAAATTGCACTTTTGCCAAGTATTTAAACTTAATTTTCGTCTTAATGTAAATTTGTAGTTTTTAAGTCATTCTGAATCGTTGTATCTCCTTTGTAAAAGAATAACTTAATAGGTTTTAAGTTCTTATAAAATCAATATAAGTCATTTGTTTAACTCAAACACTAAGGAATTTAAGGTAAAGTCCCAAAAAAATTCCACAACTAAATAAACCACAGCTTAAGGATGATAACGCCATTTAGATGGGCTTATGGACACTACTAGCTTGTCTTTGACAAGCTAAAGCTTGTAGATTAGCTTGTAAAAGCTTTAGCATCCCTGTTTAAGCAAGGGTATTTGTAAGTCTCTCTTTCTCGTCTTTTTCCTCTTTTATATGTTAGAACTGCTTAATAGAACTATTTTATTGTTTAAGTTTATGCTTTGTTTAAGATGTTTTAGTGCTTATTGGTAGGATCAGATATACTTTATGAAACACTGATATACTGTCCAACTATGCGAATTAGTAGGGCAGTACTTAAAAAACACACAATAGTTTCTCAAACGTTTTCTATTATAAACTTTGAATCTGCCTAAATTCAGATCCCTAATCCAATACTAAGAATCATAACTCGTGTTTTTTCTTATTTGTTCGGTCTCTTAATACTACCTAAGATCCTTTTTATAAACATAAGATAACTCTAGTAGATGTTACAGTCCTTTATAACTAAACACTAACAATACTAAATCAGTAAACTAACGTACAAGATAATTACTAACGAACCCATTAATGCTAATCCTTTAAGATCCTTTAACCACGGCAGTACTTCGATCTTGACTGGCATAACCTGACCTTTCTACTTAGCAGTACTTGACCCTGTTGCTTACAGTACTTGACATTGACTTGTATTGTTTCCCAACAATCCTCCCCTAACTTGAATTCTACTTGCCTTGACTTCAAGTTTCTGAGAGTTGTCCTTCGTTGTTGCAGCAACAGTCTGTCTTGTCATTTAAGCATACTTGCCTTCAATCTTTTAGCTGTCATCCTTTGAGCAGTATCGTGTACACAATCGTTTGAGAAAGCGTGATAAGAACCTTTATCTTTAACAAAACAGTTCTCAAAATCTTTGTCTTTGCATCAAAACAATTGTTCTTCTCAGCAACATGGCTTTCGCAGCAACGCAAATGGTTTATGAGCCTTTTACCAGTACCTTTACTCTTGGGCTAGTCATTCGATTGGTACCTGTACGTTGCTCAGGACTAGTCAACTCCAATGTAATAAAACATTGGTGAGTTGAGGACCTATATTTTGAGCAAACTATTAAAGCTATCAACGAAATTTGAGTTCTCTTTACCAAAAAGCCCTTTGCTTTGGATAGCCAATATTCAGTAAATACCAGGTGTATTATCACCATACAATTTTTGGTAAATTGTCCAACATCAACAATTTGAGATGTCTTTACAAAAACTGTTTGGATTTGACGTAGTCAATTCTTATGTTTGTAAGACATGTAATGATTACCATTTGCCGGTGGGTTGTTAACCAACCTCAATCCTTAAAACAGTTTGATTTTCAAAATTTTGTGCCTTAAAAACCGGTTTGCACACTCAATCTTCACAATATTTCAAAAAACAATTTTTAACTAACAATACTTTCAACAAGGTACTGTTGTTTTTAAAACTACAGTACGGTAACAAAGTACTGCTTTGTTCACAGTTAAGTCGGTTTATCAAAGTAGAAATATATATAAAGAAAAATTTTGATAAATCATACCAGTTGATTTACGAATGTCACCATCTTCAGTTATCCACAAGGTATGAACCAAATGTATCAAAGTAATGGTTGTCTCATCACATCGTCCAACTCCATCCATGATCTACATCCTATCATCACTCTCTTGATAGAGGATATCTTCTTTCAGCCAGCATGTGGAATCATAAGTGCCATCGTCTATCTCTAGTGTATCACTCCCTGAAGATCATAACCTCCATTTATGAACTCCCATTCTTCTTGATCCTTTGCCAGAAGTCATCATCACTTGATTCAGCGTCCCTCTAATAATGGTTAGATCACCTAGAACATCAAACCTAAGCCGGTTGAGAATATGCTCATATTAGTCTGATCAACTCGATGTAGGGGATACTAATCCTTCCATCTAAGACATGCATATCATCCCATAAAGTTTTATCAAAAGCCCTGAAGTGGATTATTTTCTCGGTGAATGATGTATACTCCTCCACAGGTAATCAATAACATGGAGCTCTGATACCAATTAATATGATCGTTTAAACCATCTTGGATCGTTTTAACAACAACATCAATAAACATGCAGCGGAATATAAGTACAATGATGGGATTAAACAAGTTTTCTATATTTGAAGGATTTCCATTACCCCAACTATAACTTGGGGCTACACCAACTAAGTAGGTGAACTTTTCGAATCTCATCAGTCACCTATCTATCTATCTAGACTCTCAGTGGGAGAGTCCTATGTATCCATGGATATCAAACCTATGAGTCTATGTCTCTTTATATAATAGAGACCATAAGACGTTACAAAGGAATTCTAATAAAACACATTAATGACATTAATTATCATTAAAATATATTGTAACTTCCTAATCATTAATTATCATTAATGACCATAAGACGTTACGAAGTGTTGATATATTAATGACACGTTTAAGACGTTACATCTTGTAACTTCCCAATCATTAATTTGTAGTCAAACTCTATCTTTTGTAGAATTCCAATTTGTCAGATTTAGTCCTCTTGTTTCATTCTTTTATTTATTTTGTCTCATCAAATCAAGAATCCCAACACTTATACAGCTTAGACTTTAGTAAAAAAATGATTTGTGCCAATTTCCCAGTTAGTACTGGTAGTATATTTAGTTAATACTGTTAGATTGATTTAGCTTAATTAAGAGCTTATTACTGATTGAAATCTGCTTATGAGTGCCTTATTTTGTCATTTGATAATCTGTTCTTAACAATTTAGGCTCAAATCAGCTTGAAATAAAATGACTTTTGAAAACTTTAAGGGGTTTTTGGAACAAGCAGTACTAACCCATAGTTAGTACTGCTAGTTCTCTTTTGGGAATTTTAAAGGTAGCAGTACTAACTTAAAGCTAGCAGTACTAACTCCAAGTTAGTACTGGTAGTTAAAACTGTTAGTACTGTTGGTTCATTATTGCTTATTAGCTTATTATTTCTGCTTATTTAAGATTTCTTTAGCTTTTTAGAGTAGATAAAGCCCATTTTCGTTTACTGTCTTCAGTAGAGTTTATTTAAGCCTATTCGCCTTTTCAAAGCAATTTTAATAATTTATCAGTTTGTAGCTTTTTAGCTTATTTGCCATTTTAGTTTATTCTAGTTGCTATTTCTTATGCCTGAGTGCTTATTAGGGATAGTTAAATATCTGTTTTAGCCTATTTGCTTATTTCTTGTTTCATTGTGTTTTATTAAAGCTAGCAGTACTAACTTAAAGCTAGCAGTACTAACTCCAAGTTAGTACTGACAGTTAATACTGTTAGTACTGTTGTTAGTACTGCTGAGTTTCTCCTTCTTAACTTAGTTTAATTGCTTGCTGAATTTGCTTATTTAGAGTTAGTCTAGCTTATTTGGTTTGTCTTAAGCTTATTTGAGATTATTTGCGTCTTAGTGTAAAAGTTTTAAGTGTTTTTACCATTCCTAGCCTTTATGCTTGTTCTAGTTTATTTTCTTTGCTTATCTTTGTGTGCATTTGCTTATTAGGTCTAGTGCCCAATCATATCCTTGTCATATTCAAACATCAATTATCAATTCATCATTCGATTTTCCATTCAAGCCTCGTTGGGACATAACGACCCGGAAATATTCTATACTACTTCCGGTTTCATTGATTTTGTGGATTTTGATCCTTGTTATATATTTATATTTATTTATATTTATCTATATATAAAAAGGAGTAAGAATACGCGAGTCACCATTTCATGCCAAAGGGTTAAGCCGATGATATTCCCACTGGGTAGAATTTAGGGTTTTTTAGTATGTATTGTTTATATATTGATTGTAGCTAAATATTTACTACTGAGATTGTTTTGGTTGATGAAAGCTTACCTTAAATTTTGAATGTCGCTGACCCCTTGATGTGTTCGGTGTGTTGTGGCTTCCCTTAAGATATACAATCTGCTAATTGCTTGTATGTGGCCAACATAATCTGTTTCCATAGAAAAGTATTTGTGAGCCAAGATAGATATAGATATAGAAAAGAAAATTTATTTTGTGAATACCTATCAAAATTGCATTTCGCACATCAGCTCTTGCAGGAAGTTCACTGTATGAAGCGAAGTTGAAAATCATTTCATTTGATCTTAAAGGTCAAACCGCATTAGCATTCTAAATCCATATCAATATAGAGACTAATAACAATTTAACTGTGGGGATCAAAATTAATAAGATACCTTCTTTCTCTCCAAATTGGCATTGGTGCACCCTTAAACGTCAATCACTTTCTCTATTTCTTAATTTCTGCTTCTTGGATTTCCTGGTGCCTTGTGGTATGCTGATCCTGAGCCTTCTTTCACGTTTACGTAAGACCCGTCCTTCACAGCATATAACTAAACTGCTTTGCAAAGATAAAAAAAATAGTTACACCTAAATTACACCACGAATGTTGACATACAGGTGGCCATCACCAACACAATGTTATTTCTGATTTACTATAGTATGATCATGTAATACATAATAGAAGAATTCATTAAAAATGCACGGGTACAATGCATTAGTTTTTATCAATCGAGTTATGTAGTCATTTATACTTTATTTTCTTCATTTTGCATACTCTTTTGCACCAAGTTAGCGAATGCGACTTACAGCGGCATACAATAACATCACCAACAAAATGACTGGCACCCTTTAGTAAACTAAGGATGTCATGAGTTGATGCAAATAACAAACGGTGATTGCCTTAGTCTAGAGAGCTACTGATCTTAAAAGCACCTGTTGTGAATTACAAAAACTTGAAACACAACATATAGAGAGCGATCTGCATACCCTATATTGACGTTATTTAAATTACAACTATTCTAAACTAACACTGAAGTAGGTTCGTGTATCAAAAAATGTGTGTTAGGAGCTGTGAACTCACTGTAATGAGATCTATATCCCTCTCCCACGTAAAAGTGACAACGTATTACCTTGTGATTCTTACTGCTTCTTTGACAACTACCATCCCTACGAACCCGCAACCGAAGTCGTTCTACATCACAAAAGTAGTTTCTTGCTGTCAAATTTTCTTTACATAAAATTCTGTGGGACAACCTGCATCGTGTAGTATCACTTCCTTTTGTTACTGTTTTAGATCATGTCGCATATTATAATGTTGCTCCTAAAGTTTTACCTAAGTTTATTGAATTAGAAAAACTATAGTTCATATATAATTTCATCAAGCCTCCATGTTAGATATTAGAAAAAGACTCGGTCACCCCGTGTATTTTACTGTTTATTATAGCTCGTAGTTTAATAGTTAATA
>BQNB010071706.1:0-12353 GCA_026074375.1 Tanacetum coccineum
CAAAAGTTACTACTGCTAGTGTAACTTAGTACTGTTAGTCTAACTTAGTACTGCTAGAGTAAAGTTACAATTGTTAGCGTAAAGTTAGTACTGCTAGTACTTACTACTGTTTATACTCAGTTTGTGTTGCTGGTTATAAAGTTACAACTGCTGCTGAATTACAACCACTAAAAAGACTTACAACTGTCAAGAGGATAAAGACGGATTAAAGAGATAAAGTTGGAGAACAAGAATACTTACGAAGATAAGTATTAAGTTATTTTTGTAAAAGATATGTATAACTTATTTGATTAAGAGATTATGATAAGTTAGGAATGTATTGTAAACGTTGTAGGACTCCTTGGTGTATAAAAGGGGATCCTAGGGTACAAGTTTTTCGATCTTAGTTTTCCATAGAGTTCATAGCTTCAAGGTTGTAAACCCTATCACTAAGTCAGAGTGACCATATTAATATATATTGAAGCTTGTTGTGTTGATTATATCTTTGTGTCAAAACATACTTTACTGTTTTAATGAGAATACTTCTTAGTGATATAAACTAGTTTTCGCATAGTTTATATCATTCAAATCAAAGTTTCATTCTTAGTATTTTTGGATTTATCCAAGGGTACTAAACCTTACAAGCTAAGGAGTTAAAGATCTATTCATTGGGATCAACAAGTTTACGATAAGTTAAGAATGTATTGTAAACCTTGTTAGGTTGTAAACCCTATCACTAAGTCAGAGTGATCGTATTAATATATATTGAAGCTTGTTGTGTTGATTATATCTTTGTGTCAAAACATACTTTACTGTTTTATTGAGAATACTTCTTAGTGATATAAACTAGATTCCGCATAGTTTATATCATTCAATCAAAGTTTCATTCTTAGTATTTTTTGATTTATCCAGGGGTACTAAACCTTACAAGCTAAGGAGTTAAAGATCTATTCATTGGGATCAACAAAGCTTCTGTATGGTTTCCAACTCTGATAATTCTCTAATATCTTCTTGTCTCTTCAGAGTAGATTTCCCAGTCAATTATTAGATATTTGACCTGTAAGGCTTAAACATAGACTTCTTCCACTGGAACTACCATCATCATTTGTTGTAAATCCTCTTGTGATAGCTCTTTTTCCTTTTCTGCTGAATGTTCTTTACCTGATCCTGAAGCTTCTCCAATCTTTTGTCTTTTAACAGGCTTTTCTGAAACTTCTTGACCTGCTCTTTTCAATCTCTGAACCTCCAACTCAGAATCCATAGGCACAAAAGATTGTACTCTCCTTATAGTAGCTTCAAAAATTTCTTTAACTTGCTCAAACAAAATCGACTTCATTGTTTAATATAATAACCTCCTTTTTGGTTCTTGATGTAGTTTGACATGTAATCCTTTTGTTGAGCAGGAGTCATTGGCTTGTTCCTCTTAGCTTCAGCTCTTTGTCGAGCAAAGAATTTCTTTCTTTGATTGACAAGTTCTACAAGCTTCATTGGTATGTCTTCTTTACTGCACTTTTCACCTAATTGTTGAACAAAATCTTCATCTGCTGTAACCTAGCCAATATATCATCCCATTCAGCATCTGTAAAACCCTGAGCTGCTTGATGCACTTGAGCCATCCTCTGTCTTTCTGCAGCATCAAACTCTTCTTGTAGCTTTAGAGCTACTTCTTCATCCCTGCTAATTTAAATATGCTCTCTCTGTTTCATCTTCTTTGGAGACTCAGACTCTTGCATAATGGCTTTACCCTTATCCTTTGTTGCAACTGATGAAGGAGTAATGGCTTCTTGAACCATACCAGCAGTACTAACTGGCATTGATGCACCAGCAGTACTAACTGGTTCTTTAGCAGTACTAATTTCACCACGGCCAGTACTAACTTCCCTCCTTCTTCTAGTATAAGATTGAACATTTACAACTTCTCTTCTTTTTCTAGCTGCATCTGCAAGAACCTTAACTGCACTAAGAACTCTCTAGTGATCTTCAGGTTGATCTTGTTGAGTATGTACCTCCACTTAAGCACTGACCTTTATAGGAGTAACCTGATCCTCATCATTAATTTTAACCAAAGTAATTCATATATCTTGATCAATTTCTTTAATCATACTCCTCCCCTGTTTGGAAGGATCCTCTAACTCTTCTTCATCATCAGATATAACCACTCTTGACCTTCTTATAGCTTGACTTGTCTTGACAGTCTTCTCTAATTTCTTTACCTTCTTGATAAGTCTAGTAAAAGCATCACCATAAACTTTCTTTGTCTGCCTCAAGTCTGTCTCCAAAGCTGCATATTTATCTAAAAATTTTGTGAACAAATCCATCAATTCATTTTGTTGCATTCTGCCCTCATCACTTCCAAGTGTGTGACCTCTTGGGAGAGGTGAATCATGGGGTATGAATGGGGTCTTATTAATGTTACCACTGCCTTGTCCTATATCTAAGCTAGTGACAGTAGTGGCAGCCCCTCCATGTCTAACATCCACACCTGTGGATGCAGCCTCATTTGCTACATTGGTGTGAGGAGGAGAACTGAGCTGAGGAACTTTAGTTTCCTGTCTGATGGGACTCCTAAGTGTTGGTAAAATATGTGGTGGTGAGGTTGATGGAGCAACTGTGGGTATGTGATGGGACTCAACTGGGACTGTTGATCCTTCACCCTGAAAAATTAGGCCCTGAACAAGCATTGTTGGAAACAATGGAATGTCCACCCCATTATAACCCTTAGAATTCCTTCTCATATTGCCACAAAGTTTTTAAGTAAGAGTATGAGCAATATAAGTTCTTTTGTGAGGTAGAAACTGTCTTTTGTGTTGTTTAAAAAGATTTGTATAAATCTTGGATACATTAAAAATTTATACTGATTATCTAAGTTTTTCACCATGCCATTAAAAATTAATTTTGAAAAATTAAAAGTTCTGTTTGTGGTTAAGCAAATGATAGCAGTAGCTATGTTGCTACTAAATTGATCCCAAGCAGTTTTCTTAGCACTCAAACAATGAAGGATGGTATAGATCAAAAACCTCCACTGAGGGGAAAAGTGTCCCTTTTGAAAAGTTAATCTGTCAGAATTGGACACATCCCCCATAAGAGAAAGTTGCTTAAAAATTTCAGTATTAGGTAAAGTACTAATACCATCAGAATCTTATAACTTAAGATGCCTCCTTATAGATGCTTCAGTAACAGTCTTAACTCTTCCATCAATGGTAGCAGTTATTTCCATTTCTTCATTCTCAGATGTGCTTGCAGAAGCAGTTTGCCAAAACTGATGGATAAGAGAAACATAGATGGTTGGATTTTCAGTAAGAGCATACTTAATGTGAGTAGAATTGAGAAAATCCACTATCTGATGAAATCCTGCACTTCCCTTTGGTTTCTTTAAGAAGGCGACCATATTATGTTTGTTACAGAAGTCCAAATTCGCCATTCGATTGAGAAAAGTTTGATTAGGGTTCTGGGTTATGATCGTGGATGAGAGTATGTATGTTTGATAAAGGTAATTGAGATAATAGAGAGTACTTGAGGTTTTTGATTTGACCGACTGAATAAAATTAAGTATTTATCTTGAAGAAATCTTGATTTATAAATAAAGTTCAAGATTTATCCAAATCAAGGAAACCTATAAGCAAAGTAGTTGGTGGAAATATCTCAACGACTATTTTAATTAATGAAATGCTGTTATGCCTCAAACAATACTAACAGTCAACCAACAGTACTAAGTTTAGCCTAACAGTACTAACTTTAAGCCCAGCCGTATTAACTTTACCCAGCAGTATTAAGATATGCCTCGCAGTACTAACTTCATACTGGCAGTATTAAGTTTATGCCTGGCAGTATCAACTCCAATTCTGTCCCAACAAGCATCTCCATCATAAATTTAGATTCTCACAAGCTCTCTTTCTGTTTTTCAGCTCACTACATCTCTCATTTTTTTGCTCACTTAATCACTATGTCTGTTTTTATTTTCACTCAATTCTTTTAAGCTTACCAATTCAGACAGTTTTGTATAATGTTCCATCAATTCCATTAGTTTCATGTTGTCCTATCCACTTCCAAGTGTGTGAACTCTTAAGAGAGGTGGGTCATTAGACTATTTAGATGTAGTCTCAAACCTAGTTTGAGCATCTACACCCCCAATATGGTCTTTTGGCACCTAGGACCACTACCTGAACCAGTTCCTTAAGGACTTGGCTCATTAAGTGTTGCTATAGATTGGGTCCTATTGATGTTACCACTATCCTGCTCTGCTTCTAAGCTAGAAGCAGTAGTGGCAGCCCTTTCCATTCTATCACCCAACTCCTTATAAATAGCCTTATCACCAACCTTTTCAGGGGGACCACCAGACTGAGGTATCTTAGTGTCCCTACCTCTTTTGGCTTGCCTAGGTGTTTGACTATTCACATACTTCTATTTAATGTTACATGTCCTTCCATCCATTCTTGACTATATATTGACATAATTAGCCTCCCCTCAATCAATACTTCAAAGGTGAAGCATTCAATACCATATACTCAATATGCTTAGCTTGCAAATGTTAGTCCAAAACCAAGAATACACAATCCAAAGTATTTTCTTATTTAACAGTATTAATTATGACTAACAGTTTGAACTAGCAGTCTTAAGTATAACTAGCAGTACTAATTATACTTAGCAGTACTAAAACCTGCCTAGCAATATTAACCTTATGACTACTAATTGTATTTCCAAAATTATCTCTAATACTATCTCCAAATCATATTAATCATTAGTATAACAAACACATCTTCAGAGATTAAGTAATCTAATGCTAGCAATCAGAAAGTTAAACCTGCTAACATCAAATGCCTTTATGATAACTCTGCAACATTATGATCTGTATGTATCTTAATCACTTGAATGAGCCTCTTCTCATAAGAATCTCTAATGAAATGGTGCCTTATTTCAATGTGCTTGGTTTTAGAATGAAACACTGGATTCTTCACAATACAAATGGTGCTCTCATTATCAATGTAAATCTTGGTGTTCATGAAATTGAACCCATAATCAAGCATCTGATTTTGGATCCACAACACCTGTCTACAGCAATTTGCAGCAGCAACATACTCTTGTCATCGAGTAGTGGAGTTGACAACTATAGTTTGCTTTTTACATTGCCATGAAATCAACTTTTGCCAAAATTGAACAACCTCCCTGTTGTTGATTTCCTTCAAGGCCTAGCTCCAGCATACTCAACTATCAGAAAAAGCTTCCAAGTCAAATGGGGAATCCCTAGGATACCAAAGGCCTAATTTAGGTTGACCTTTCAAGTATCTAAAGATCCCTCTTCACAGCATGAAGATGTGAAGACCTGTTTTAGGAGTAACTTGGAACCTTGCACAAGCACAAACAGCAAACATTATGTCAGGCCTAGAAGCTGTCAAGTACATTAATGATCCAATCATTGATCTGTATAAATGAACATCCACATCCTCAGCTTCTTCATCCTTGAGCAATGCCTTGTTAGTCTCAATTGGAGTGCTTGCTGTCTTCATTGTGACAAAATCAAACTTCTTCAATAAATCAGCCATATACTTGTCTTGGCTGATGAAGATTCTATCATCTCTCTGCATGACATGTAACCCTAAGAAGAAAGTGGGCTCCCCCATAGAACTTATCTGGAACTTCTTGTGCATCAAACTTTCAAACTCAACACATAAAGACTTCTTTGTAGACCCAAAGATGATGTCATCTACATACACATGTACTAATAGGATATCACCTTTGTCTTTCTTGATAAACAAAGTCTTATCAATGATCCATCTTCTAAATCTATTTTCTAATAAGTAGGTAGACAAAGTCTCATACCAGTCTGCTAGGGGGGGAGCTTGATCAGACCATATAAAGCTTTTTCTACCTTATAAACTTTATCAGGGAACTATGGATCTTCAAAACCAGGAGGTTGGCACACATACACCTCCTCTTCAATAGTACCATATAAAAAGGCACTCTTTACATCCATCTGGTACACAATAAACCCCATAAATGATGCATAGGCCAAAAATAACCTGATTGCTTCTATCCTTGCAACAGGAGCAAAAACCTCATCATAATCAATTCCTTCTTCTTGGGTGTAACCTTGTGCAACCAGTCTTGCCTTGTTTCTAACTACTATCCCTCTCTTATCTTTCTTGTTTCTATAGACCCATTTTGTTCCAATGGCATGCTTGCCTTTGGGTAAATCAACCAATCTCCAAACCTTCTGCAAACTAAACAATAGCAACTCATCTTGCATTGCCTCTATCCAGCTTAGATCTGTCAAAGCTTGTGTCACTTTCTTGGGTTCTATTTGTAAAACAGGCAAATAAGCAGTTTTGATAATCTTTGTGATTTGTTCTCCTCTGCTTTTTGATGTAACTGATCATAGCATGTTCTTTAGAAATCTTGGTCATCCTCCTTGTTTGAGTAGCTGAATTTATGTCTCCAATGATCTGGTCTTTAGGATGATCCTTGTGTATTCTGGTTATGGGAATAGGACTGACATTCATGGTTGTTTCCAAGTTGTTAAGGTCAGCCTCTACACCCACATCTTCATCATCATATGTACCACTAAAGATACCAGTATCCTCCAAATCAAGCATGGGAGAATCAATTAAAAGATCATCAGCATTAATAAAACTTTGCCCAACAGCACTAATAGATGGACTAACAGTACTATCTTTATTAGTGTTGTCAGCGTAATCTTCCTTCTGTTGAACAAGTAAATTATCTAATGCAGCTCTGAAATCTTGCACATTCTGGTCATCTTCTTTATTTGAAGCTCCTCCTTCCTTCTCTTGACCATTTCTTTCACCCTCATTTGCTGGTTTTTCATTAGTCTTTTTACCAGCATCATCAGCAACTGCATCCTCTAAGCTCTTTGGACTGTCATAAAGTAAAGGTAGCAGAATATATTGTTGAGTATTATCCTTGATACCTGCATTCTTATTAGTTTGATTCCCTGCAGTAACTGGCTCATAATTCATAGAGTTTGTTAGTAAATCAATATTAAAGAGCCAATCTGGTCCACTCCTTGCAATGTGCAGGTTTTCCTCTACCTTCCTAGTTCTAGTGTTAAATACCCTAAAAGCCTTGCTATTTATAGAGTATCCAACAAAGAACCCCTCATCAGCCTTCCCATCAAATTTTCCTAGGGGATCTAAGGTATTAAGAATAGTCACAGGACACCCAAAAGGTCTCATAAAACTTATACTAGGTGGTCTACCATGTAATAGTTCATAAGGTGTCTTGTTGTGAGGCTTGGTCACTAAAACCCTATTCTGAACATAACAAGCAGTACTAACTGCTTCAGCCCAAAATGTAGTAGGTAATAATGAATCTGCTAGCATAGTCCTAGCTGCCTCTATTAGTGTCCTATTCTTTCTTTCAGCAACTCCATTTTGTTGTGTTCTGGCAACACTAAACTCCCTCTTAATCCCTTTCATCCCACAGAACTGAAAAAAAAAAAATTCATATCATTATTTTTAAACTCAGTTCCATTGTACACATATGAATGATTTTAACCTTATGATTTATTTGTTTTCTATGCCAGTAAACACCTTTTTAAGTCCCACCCAGTCCTCATTCCTTATGGCCAAAAGAGCAAACAAACCCAACTAAACCTACTATAGTCATCAGTGACAACAAGGCAATATGTCTTGTGATTGATACTCCTTACAGATGTTGGCCCAAATAAGTCCATATGCAACATTTGTAAAGGTTGGCTGATAGAGCTCATAAGCTTGGTCTTACAAGAGCTATTGTGTTGCATTCCCTTCAACAAGCAACACAGTAAGGTCATTTTCAAAAGTCTTGAAGGTAACCTCTTACAGAATATCCCCCACAAGTTTTATTCATAGTTTTAAAGTTTATATGACCAAGCCTCCTATGCCATAAATTAGACTCATCTATTGTAGCCTTTGCAAATAAACAAGTCAAACCTCCTGATGGAACAACATTCTTTAGATCAAAACTGTACCATTTTTGTCTGTCTTGGGAACATTTCAGTAAGACTTGACTTTCATCAAGTACTTTAAAGACAAGAGATAGAAACAAAGACATCATCTCATGAAAATAACACTGTTTTTCTTATCACACATTTGTGAGACAGAGAAAAGGTTAAACTTAAGTTCCTTTACAAAGTATACATCTTCAAAGTCCTGAATTTCTAGTCCTAATTTTACCTTTTTCCAGTAATTTTACCTCCTTTAGGACTTCCTCCAAATGCAACAAATCCACCATCAATCTCTTGATAATCTGTAAGAAAGGACTTGTTTCCAGTCATATGCCTAGAGCATCCACTGTCAAAAATCCCTTGATCCTGTAAAGTATATTATGGATTACCCTGCACTCAAAATGAGAGAATTAGTTTCTCTTGGGGACCCAAGCCATTACTGACTTGAGTCTGCCTTGTAGATCAACATAGTCAAATCTTTTAAACATGTATGATCCACTGTCTTTGGAGGTATGGTCAGTAACATTTCCTAATGTGTCTCCAAATCCAGCATGCTGAGGACTTAACAACATTTTCCCCATTTCCCACAGCAGCACTAACTACTGCTTTTGGCCCAGCAGTAGTTACATTGTTAACCCTAGCAGTATTAACTTTTTCATTAAACTTATTGGTTTTAGCTGCTGATTTTTGGTTAAAAGCCCTTTTTACTGGTGAATGTGCTTTAAAATAAGAATATGTTGTGGGTAATGCATCATTCACTTTTGGTTTAGGGGCAGTAGTATTAACATGCCTGGCAGTACTAATTGATGTTGCTGCTCTTGGAGAGCTTTGCTTAACAACATTAACTGGCACTTGCCCTGACTTTGTTAACACAACTGTTGGAACAAACTTCCTTTTAGGATGTGGGTGAGTCAATTTATTTTGGTGGTTCACCCTTAGAGCATTGTTCCATACTGGAATGTTCCTTGAGATCAGTAAACCTATCCCTTTTTATGCCACACTGGTTTATCTACCATTTTCTTGTCATGAAAATCACAGTCTTTGATTAAATGGTTGAAACTCCCACATACAAAACAAGCTTTCTTTATAGACTCAAAACCATTTCCTAGTTTTTGAGTCATCATCCCATTCTAGTTTCTTCTATTATCGCTAGGACTTTGACTTTTCCTAGGATACTCTACTTGCCTATGTGTGTTTTCCTTATTAACATATTTCACATTCTCATCAGATTTTACAAAATTGATTTTAGTTTAACTTTTGGATTTGTCTGATCCAGATTTAGGTCTAAAACACACTATCATTGTCACTATCAGTGTCCTAATCTTCAATGATAGGAGAACTAAGCCTAACAGTTTTAGGCTTTTCTACAATATCCTTACTAGTCTTAGATATACAAGTTTCAATTTTACTCACTTTAGTCTTATAGACAGAATCATCTAACCCAGCAAAGGATAAGTCAGGTCTTGAGGGCATGTAGTTCCTAGTGTAGGGAGGGGGAACTGCATGAAACCCTTCACCTGTTTTGAATCTATAATTTACTAGACTATCATCCACATCAAGACTTTTCTCTACCCCCCTGTAGTTAAACACACTATGAACCACTTCACTCTCATTCATTTGACTATCATAACCAAGACCAGCTTTTGTCTTTAGCACTTATTTGACTATTAATCAGTTTAGTTAGATTCTTTGATGATTCTTCAAATTTTTCTAGTTTAAGTTTCAAATCATTTTTCTCTTTTAAAGCTTCTTCTAACTGATTTTTAAGTCTTGATAGAAATACTTTCACTTGTACATCATACTTAAAATGCAATATCTTCTCATAAACATCTTCCTTCTTTTATGAACAACTTTCTAGCTTCTAGTGATTCTAATCCTATTTGATAACCTATAATTTCTAGATTATATTTATTAAGAGCTTCACGCTGTTGATCATACAATTTTTAAAGAGTTTCATATGATTTTAAGCAATCTTTAGAGCAAGTATGTACCTCAGAGTCTGAATTTGATGATCTTGATAAACCTTGGGATGTATAAGCCATTAGAGCAAAGTTTATGATGCCTTCTTCAACCTGAAAGCTCCAATCATAACCACCTATCCCATCTTGAACAACCAGGGCATTTGTAGTAGATGTATCCACTGGTGCATTCCTTCTTGAAGCATCTCCATTTCTATTCCCCTGATTCCATGGTGTCCTGCATTCTCTAGCAAAGTGACCTCTCCTGTGGCAGTTGTAACATTCAACCTTTGTCTTATCAAAGCCAACAGTTTCATTGCCATTGAAGTTCAGACTCCTTCCTGTCTTCTTTAAGAATATCTTCACCCTCATGGTAAGCATGGCCACCTATCATTTGAGATCCATCTCTTCAAGATCATCAATCTCAATCTGCTCCAGATCTTTATTGTCCAATTGTGGACTATTAGATTGATTAGCAAAGAAGAAAAACATGACATCATCAGCATAAGTTGAGGAAGAAGCTTATCCCTGTGAACTAGCAGTAGAAACTTCATGAGCAATATTAACTGCTTCATTAGTACTGCTGGTGTTTTCTGAAGATACAAAAGCCACATTTTGAGAGTTTGAGCTTGAGCTTGATTGGCCCTTAATCTCATATTCAAACACCTTCAGATTATTATACAAATCATCCATGCTCAATGTGTCTAGATCAGATTTGTTTCTCATGATTAAAGCAATATTGTTCCAAGCTGATGGTAGACATCTCAGCAACTTCGTATTTGCATCTTCCTAAGATATAACTTCACCATGAATTTCCAATTGGCTGATGAGCATCTGAAACCTATCATAGGTTTTATCTAGTCCTTCAGATCTTGATGCAGCAAAATTCTCATATTGCTGCTTCAGAATGGTTTTCTGCATTTTCTTTGATTCTTTGTTTCCTTCAAACCTGGCCTTGATTGATTCCTATAAGGTCTTTGCATCCTTGATTCCATGAAACTTTAATAGGTGCTCATCAGGAATGGCCAACAACAGAGTGCTTTTTGCTTTCAATTCATTCTTTCTTGCTAGCTTTTGTTCAGCAGTTTTAGGAGGAATAGGACCTTCAGTACCAACACTAGTTGATGCAATAGCAGGTGCATTACCATTTACAAAAACCTCCCAAATAGCATAATCAGTGTGAGTAAGATATTGCTCCATTCTCATGCTTTAGAGATCATAGTCTCTAGTTTTGAGTACTCGAAGTTTTAGTGCAGACATTGTTTGGGTAGTTTCTGATTGTGACTCCATCTTCTCTTTGAATATGAGATCTTGTATAGATGTAGTGTTCTTCTTATTCAAAGTTTCCCAACAAGCTCTGATACCACTTGTTGATCCCTTTTGAACAGATCTTACTTAGCTTGTTAAAGCTTAGTTGTGTTAGATAGATACAAAACAACTATAGTAGAAACTAATATTGTGAATACTACAAACTATGCGGAATCTAGCTTGTAATACTAAGAAGAACAATGAAACAGTAAAACAAGATCTTGCTAAACTTTCAATATATTAAACACAATCAAAGTTATAGAATAACCTTAAAACTATGAATACTAACTATATTTGCTATGAAAACTATATAAAACTTGATATGAAAACTGATATCTAGATCTATGTTGTAGGGTTCCTTTTATACACCAAGGAAATCCTAATTGGCTTACAAAACGCGTTACGTGATCATGCATATCTATTCATAATACATCTCATGCATATCACATAAGCAGTGCTAACTATTTTTAATTAACAGTACTAACTATTATAACTAACAGTACAAATAAACTGACAGTACTAATATTTTGTACTGACAGTACTAACTATAACACTAGTAGTACTAACTTAGCTTGGCAGTACTAAGTCTTCTCTTGGCAGTACTAAGTTGAACCAGTAGTAGAAACTTGTAGAAGCCCTTAATTCCCAACACATTTATAGCCTAGTGGTTTACAACCCAAAATTAAATCCACGAGCTAAAATAGAATCTATTTTACTTTTAATGGCTTCTTTCCATTGAGCCATTCCGAGAAAGTTATCGCTTTTCGATAAGAAGTAGGTTCATTTTCTACCATAAAAGAAACAAATCGGGTCCAAACAATTTCTCGGTTCTTGCCTTTTTGCTTCTTCTAGGTTCAACCTCTTCTTCCTTAGGTTGATCTTGTCTCTCATCTTAGAGATCATAATCATCTCGTTGCCTCTGATCTTGGACAACTTTGTCATCTATTCTAGATGATTTTCCAATTTCCTTCATTAACAAGGAAATATATTTTCAAAGAAGGAAGCACTTCTTTATTACATTATGGTACCCTGATGTATATCACATACACAAAGAAACCATAAGTACTACTGTTATGAGCATATACTAAGACTATGCAATTCACAGTTTCAGGTCAAATCTTTTGAACCTTGGGGTTCAGTACGGATATCTTAGCTAGATATCCCCC
>BQNB010071706.1:14336-32678 GCA_026074375.1 Tanacetum coccineum
GTATTACTAGGGTTTCAACCTTGAAGCTATATGTTCTTTCTCTAAGATGTATCTCTATGTCTTAAGCGTATCTAAAACCTTAACCTAGGATCTCCTTTTATACACTATAAGGAGTCCTTTACAAGATAACTATCGAACTTTTAGGATCAATTAAAATTATAATCATATACAAATCTTCCTAAAATATAAAAGATATACATTCCATATTTATCTCTTTGCATCCTTATCTCCAAGTCAGCAGCATTAACCATCAGCAGTATTAACTTTTCTTCTAGCAGTATTAACTAACACTGACAGTACTAAGTTTGTACTGGCAGTACTAACTCCATTAGTACTGTTAGTTATACCTTGGCAGTATTAAATCTTGATGAAGATTTATTCCCTACAAAATCTTTATATTATTCCACCAGCTTGTAGAGTTCCACAATGACGACTTTGATCCTTTTGTTTCATTCTGTTACTCTTTTATATCATCAAATCAAGAATCCCAACAATCTTCCCCTATTTGATGATGACAAAACAAACAATGTTCTTGTACGAACTTTCCTTAAAGCTGAGAAAGTTGATATCAAGAATCTCCCTGAATAAAACAAAATCTTCTTTTGTAACATGCCAACTGCTTCCCCTTAACTTAAGATCTTCCCCTTAAGTTAAACTCTCCATGCCATGCCACCACATGATCTATAAGTTGCTAATCATATAATCATCTTCCCTTTTTTGTCTCATCCAATAGGGGACTTTATGCAACTTTGATCTTCATAACTCCCAAAATAATAGCCTTTTTTCCAATTTAAGCGAATCTGAAACCATCTGAGACCCAATCTGTGTGTGTCATCCGATATCGCATAAAGCTAGCAGCACAATCTTATTTAATGCTAGCAGTATTAACACACAAACAGTAGTATCTGCTTATAAACCTAGCAGTACTAATATGCGAAGCAGTAGCATTAAATATATACCAGCATCATAAACATGTATTCATTTGATCTTACTACTATTGGTAAACTTTATCATCATAGCCTGCTCAAACCTTAGCAGCATCAAACCCACGACCAACAACCTAGCAGTATCAATATTTAAGCAAGCAGCATTAAATTTGTGCGTACCACTGCTACATATCATGATCCAGCCCATAAAATCAGTAACTGCTGTCCACGTGAAAAATATAGAAAGTCAAAGATAATCCCTAAAAGTTACGGATTTTCACATTATAGCAAATAACATTCCCATATTCATGCATCAAAACCGTTTCCATAATCTACACATCTCTTCCAAATCTGTCCCTGCTTCAGCTAAATCTTAACCATCACAATGCATGTTGTTTCTTGTTAGGGTTGCGAACGAATTTTAGGCACAATAAAGAATCTCAATTCAGTATACACATCACCAGATCCTTCAGAATCAAGATACACTCACAGTAACACAAACCCATATCAATACATTACACAACAGCACCTTATGAATGATAATCAATAAGAAGAATTGAGTAGAAAAATGAATCAGTACCATGTCATTGTTTCCATCAACAACAACCACGTTTTTATCTTGATAATAACAAGCATCACTAATTCAACATATAAGTGTATATACCTGCTGCTTCTTCTTCAAGAACCGAATAAAGAAGACCTTCTTGAACTTGTCTTATAGATACCGTCAACAATAGAAACCTTAATCAAACTTCAAACCTTCAACGAATGAACCTGCTGCCTTTTCTTATGCCCATAAACCGAACACAATGTCTGTTTTATAGAATTAGGGTTTTGTGAATAAAACCCTAATATTCACCAAAAATCATCTTGTACCAAAGGAACCAAAAACACGACACTGAAAACCTTGTGATCCTAGATTGAGAGCCACGAGGCTCTGATACCAATTATGGATCCCAATGATAGATCTTTCAGCCTATTAGTAGGGTGGTAGATGACTTGTATAAATACAACTCAGTCTACAAGAGAGGCTCTGAAATGATCACTAGTGTCTAAGCGGAATATAAACACAAGTGCTAAGAAGGACAATAATTATAAGGACTAAGATCGTTTCTAATAATTAGATTTCAATAACTATATGAAATGTGTTCTGAAGGTGTACCTTTCACTATGCCATAGGGTCCTTTTATACTTGTACGAAACCCTAATAGCTTAATACATAAATGCGTATAAAAGATATAAACGCGTATAAAAGATATGCATATCACTTCCTAAAATATTTAGGCAGAGATCATGATTACAAAGGAAGTAAAATTGAGACAAGGAACTTTTTAAATGATTAAATACTTTCCTAATCATTATCTTGTAGAATATTTGACCAAATCTTCATATTATTCCACCAGCTTGTAGAGTTCCACAATGACGAATTTTATCCTTTTGTTTCATTCTGTTGCTCTTTTGTATCAACAAATCAAGAATCCCAACAATCTTCCCCTATTTAATGATGACAAAAAAAAAATATGTTTCTTATACAAATTCTTTAATGCTGAGAAAGTTGAAGATCATAGATCTCACGGAATGAAACAAAATCTTCCTTTGTAACTGACAATGGCTTCCCCTTTAACTTAAGATCTTCCCCTTAAGTTAAACTCTCCATGCCAAGCTACCACAAGATCTATAAGTTTCTATTAGTATAATACCTTCCCCTTTTTGTGCTCATTAATAGTGGGGCTTTATGCACTTTTGATCTTCAAAACTCCCAAATCATATATTAAAACTTCTAATCCCCCCATGAAGCTTAACACAAATAATGAATTCAAGTAGTAGAAATTTTAAACTAGCAGTATTAACAATGACTAGCAACGTAGTAATCTAGTAATGCTCTTCCCTGAAAATCTGTATGGCTATGAAACATCATTCAATTTGTAGGCTTTTTGTAATGATTACTGATGAAGAAAACTGAGTATAACGAATTTGATGAAGAAGTAGAATATCCCAAACTTGTGTCTTATGTCTTGTTTATCCACATGACGTCAAACTCATACTGCTGGGAAAAGTATAAGTAGACTGCAACCTCTTGGAAAAATCCTCATTTATCCTATAAAATGAGACACTAAGCACAATAATGTAACTCCTTCAAGTAATAGCGAATGTGAGCATTGAACATCATAAGAAAAATCACACATTGCTAGATTTTGCAAGTCTTCGTCAGCATCAATTAAGCATGAACTAGTTATCTTCAACACAAAGATACTAATAAGAACACTCACTCGTAAAACTCAACTACAACATCAAATAAGTGATAATCAATCATCTCCGTAATCACATCTTCAATAAATCCTAAAATAATAGCCTTTTTTCCAATTTAAGCGAATCTAAAACCATTCGAGAACCAATCTGTGTCATCTGATATCGCATAAAGCTAGCAGTACAATCTTATTTAATGCTAGCAATATTAACACACAAACAGTAGTATCTGCTTATAAACCTAGCAGTACTAATATGCGATGCAGTAGCATTAAATATATACCAGCAGCATAAACATGTATTCATTTGATCTTACTACTATTGGTAAACTTTATCATCATAGCCTGCTCAAACCTTTAGCCTGCATTAACTCGACCAAAAACTGGCAGTATTAATATTTAAGCAAGCAGCACTAAATTTGTATGTACCACTGCTACATATCATGATCTAGCCCATAAAATCAGTAACTGCTGTCCACGTGAAAAATATAGCAAGTCAAAGATAATCCCTAAAAGTTAGGGATTTTCACATTATAGCAAATAACATTCCTATATTCATGCATCAAAAGCATTTCCATAATCCACGCATCTCTTCTAAATCTGTCCCTGCTTCAGCGAAATCTTAACCATCACAATGCCTACTATTTCTTGTTAGGGTTGCGAATAAAATTTTAGCAAATAAAGAATCCTCAATTCAGTCTTACACATCACCAGATCCTTCAGAATCATGATACACTCACAGTAACACAAACCCATATCAATACATTACACAACAACACCTTATGAATGATAATCAATAAGAAGAATTGAGTAGACAAATAAATCAGTACCATGTCATTGTTTCCATCAACATCAACCATGTTTTTATCTGATATATCAACAGGGCAAAACTAATTAGAATATAAGTGTGTATACTGATGCTACTTCTTCATGAACGAATAAGAAGACCCTTTCTTGAATTGTCATATAGATACCGTCAACAATGGAAACCTTAATCAAACTTTAAACCTTTAACGAATAAACCTGCTGCCTTTTCTTGTGCCCATAAACCAAACACAGTGTTGGTTTTATAGAATTAGGGTTTTGTGAATAAAACCCTAATATACACCAAAAATAGTCTTGTACCAAAGGAACCAAAAACACGACATTGAAAACCTTGTGATCCTAGATCGAGAGCCACGAGGCTCTGATACCAATTGTGGAGTCTGTTATGACCCCTTAGATCGTTATTAAGACTTATCTAGCATATAATAACAATGATTGATAAATTGCACAGCGGAATAATAAACATGAATCAAAGTTATTTTCAAGGTTTTTCTTTATTCATATGTTTCCCTCTTTCCCCAAACATAATCTTAGGGATACAACACTAACTAACTAACTATGGTGTACACACACACCTTTTACTATTCGACTCTCATCAGTCGACTCTGCTATATAACTATCTAGACTCTCATTAGGAGAGCTCTAGTTTCCTATATGCTAAAACCTATGTCTATGATCTCTTTATATAGGGAGAGATCATGACTTACAAAGGAAGTAAATCTGTAGATAAGGAAACTATTTAAACTAATTAAATACTTTATTAATCATTATCTTGTAGAATATTTGACCAAATCTTCATATTATTCCACCAGCTTGTAGAGTTCCACAATGACGACTTTGTTCCTTTTGTTTCATTCTGTTGCTCTTTTATATCATCAAATCAAGAATCCCAACATGGTTGAGTCTACTTGGTTAAGGAATTCTTGATCCTCAGCTTCAGCTTCTTCTTTGAGCTTGTTTGATTTTAGCTGGACAGCCACATCCACTGCTTGTTTCATCTTAGAAGCAAGGTACTGATCAACAATGCCCGAAATAGAGGAGACAGCTTCAGCAAATTGACTTGTTTGGTTAAACTCAAACATTTTAGTTTCCAAGGCAGACACCCTTTGTTCAACACCGAATAGGGACGTAAAGTTAGGAATTTCTAGCAAAGTTATAGTTGGATTAGTTGTTGTTGTTGTTGTTGTGGAATCTGGTGTTTGTTGTTGAGGAGTTGTTGTAAGATGTGAAGAATGATTGACGGGAGGAGGTGAAAGAGGAACGGCTACAGTGTTCATCAGGGAGGCAATCTCATTGACATCAGGACCGGTGTTATCAAGGTTTAGTAGCTTGCTTGTAAAATCAGATGAAATAGAAGAACTTTGCATGGTACCTTCAGTATTATCATGGACAATCGTAAGCGTTACGTGACCATCATCTTCTTCTTGTACAAACCCAGACTCATGAGAAGCATTTTGTAGATCTTCTCTACCTTGTTCAGCATTAGTCATGTCGGTGTCTCTGAGTCCCTGAGTGATGTTCAAATCTCCTTACAACTCCTTTGCGACATCATCGTCTTCTTCTTCATACATCTTTTCTTCATCGTCAGATTTGTCCTTCTCTAGAGAAAATACGTACGCCTCATCTTGTTCTTCTTCTTCTTTATAGTCTTTCAGAGTGAAAGAAGGATTCTCATCATCATCTGAATTAGTCTGTTCATTATCTTGTGCATCATTATCACCATCATCACTACTACCACTGTCATCATCATTACCACCGTCATCATCTTCGTCATTGAAATCATCATTTTCATCTTTACTGTTACCCCTAGAATCATCATCACTGTTAGAAGAGTCTTCTTTAGACATATCAGGAACCCCTGGTATCATACCAATTCCTTCACTTGTGTCATTAGTCTTGCCGGTTTGCTCATCAGGAACCTCTAATTCAAAATCAGCTCCCTCACTTGAGCCTCTAGCCTGAAGCTTGTGAGTTTCTCGCATATTTTTCCTCAGAGTTTTCTTCAGCTAAGCATCTTCAAGTAGTGCAGCATCAAAAAGTAACTCAATTCCCTTGCCTCTATCAGTTTTAGCTGGTGCAATCTTCTTTGATACCGACTTAGCAGGAGTGTCTCTGATGACAACACAAGTTGATGGGACAGTAGTGGCCTTTTTGGCAGGTCTCTTAACTCGCTTACCCTTCTGAGTAGGTTCGTTGGGAGAAGCTGGGAAAATCTTGAGTTTCAGAGAAGCACGATTCTTAAACTTCCTTGCCTTCTTAGGAGGAACTTTCCCAGTAGCATACTCAAGATATGTCTTGTAAGCTGTAGATAGCTTGATGTCGTCATTTATCATTCCATCAGGAATCAATGCTCTATACTTTTGACAATCTTCTGTTTTGGAAACAAACTTTAGGGCTCCTAACAAACTATCATCATGAGCAGTGTGAAGATTTATTTTGTTCCTCATAGAGATGGAATTGTCTTTGGAGATGAAATGATCAATAATGACTTTGGTGAATCTAGGGTAAGGCATGTGCTCTTTTCTTGCTAAACTAATTTCTCTGTTGTCAGCTTGATACATAAAGTCTTCCCAGAGAAGAGAAACATAATCAACATTCTGCTGATTGTACATAGCCCACAAGACTTGAGCTAGTGATTCCCTGAAACTATCAAGTCTTGTTGATTTCCCAGAGATGCACATGTTAATGACAACAGCAAATGTCCTACAAGGCTGGTGCATTTGATCAGTACGAACGGTAGAAAGTATTTCACAGTTGCCTGAATAACCAAGTTCCTTGATAAATGAAAGTAAATCATCTTTTGAAGGAAGTTCCACAAAATCTTGGTTAGGGAGACGGGGACAGATCTAAAGAATCTCACGGAATACTTCAGTGTCAACTTGGCACTTTTTTTTATCCAGCTTGAAGTCCTAAGCATCTGTTTTTTCAATCTTCTTGATGGTGTTCCAGAACTGATGCATGTAAATTTTAGGGACTTCAGCAGTGATCTGGAAAGCAGGATAGCAAAGAGATAACTTGAGAGCATCCAATATGACTTGATATGTTTCCTCTATAAGTGGTTTGCTAAACTCAATTCTTTCATTGCACCTTTCAATCTTTAGTCTTTTCTCGGGAGTGACCAAAGCATTGTTGTGAGTAATTTGTTGAGTGGCAACTGGATTCATGTTTCTGCTAAGAATATTCAATACAGTTCATATGCAAGGCAATTCACATTCATTGACAAGGCAGACTTAACCAAATATTATCAGGCATCCAATTAAATTACAAGATGAACGGCACCACTTAGAAAGCCAACTTAAAGGTCAACAGACAAACTCTAGGTCAAATCCAGATAATTTAGCAATTCACATGAGATACAAATAAGATTTAACCTAAGATGTGTCATCAAGTTAAAAACATTTAGGAAAGAATCACTTTTCATAACTCGTGTATAAATCGCCGCCCTACAAAGGTATAAATCGCCTTCTGTCGTGATAGGTATAAATCGCCGTCTATGTTTCATTTATAAATCACCGTCTAACGGACCATGTATAAATCGCCGTCTAACGGACCATGTAGAAATCGCCGTCTACTAGACATGTATAAATCGCCGCCTATTGGACATGTATAAATCGCCGCCTATTGGACATGTATAAATCACCGTCTATTGTGCTTGTATAAATCGCCGTCTATTGGACATGTATAAATCGTCGTCTATTGGGAAGATGTATAAATCTCCGTCTATGAGGGCATGTATAAATCGCCGTCTATATAGACAGACGTATAAAACGCCGTCTATAAGTCTTGATTTATACAAACCCTCATTTTTTTGGGGTTTACACAATTCAAACACATTGCATTTGATCATATAACTATTTCCTAGCAACTATAACATGTATCAACCCCTATATTTGCATTTTGAGCCAAGAACGAGTAACATAGAACAAGTTCAAATCAAAGATACAAAAATAACATTCAAGACTTGGATTTTCTCATGTATAATCATTCAATAAAGGTTATAAACACATACTAACCACAAACCCAACACATTTATCAAGTATACCCCATATACCCAAAATATCGCACACAAGATGTTAGCCGTGTTTTTATTAAAGTGATGGTCATTAAATATTTCCAAGCCTTGTATAAGAAAAACTTAGTTTACGGGAATTTATCTAAGCTAATTGGACCTAGGTGTCGGGCTTAAGTCCATTGGAAATAGGTCCAGCCCAAAGTCAAGCCCAACAACCCAAGAAGGGTTTTATCTCATGTACTATTTAAAGCCCTCTCCAAGTGTAGAGAGGGTGTTGCTTCTCATTTTCTTTCCTGTGCTAGTAACCATTTTTCCTTTTTATCTCTCTCTCTAGTTCTTTCTCTCTCTAAAATATTTTTCTTATTTTTGTGTTCATGGTGATGAAATGATACATCTAACATGTGGTATCAAGAGCCAAGGTTGGTTTAGTGATTATGTTCATACTTATTTTCGAGTTTTTTTTCTAGCTTTATCTTTAGCTTATTTCAATTTTTTTCACTCGCTATACTTTGTACCTCGTTCAAACTTATAAGTTTCATTTGTTTTCAATTTGAAAAACATAAATTGCTCACTATTGAATTCCTTTTGTTTCTTTTCGTGGATTATTTCGTTTGGGCTTTAAACAGTTTATTGTAACACATTTCTTTGGGCTTATTCGAGTAACAGTAAGGTGTGTTTTGGTTGAATATCAAAAAGGGTGCATTAAGGTTTGAAAAAAAGGCTTATTTGAAAGTTATTTTTCCTTATTTTCATCTTGTCATAGTTTTTTCCTTTCTTCGTTTTTGTTGTTTGGATTTTGTGTTCAAATCACTCGTTGGTAGCTTATTCGGTTTTAACGAGTGCTTATTTTTCAAGCTTTTTCAAACGTTTTCTTGGTTGGCTTGTCTTTGGATGTACAAGGTTTCAAGTAAAGACAAACTCAAGGACTAAGGTTGTGTTTTGGCATGTTTGCAAGAAGGTGCACTCAAGGTGTTTGATATTTTGGACAACTGATCTAGAGTACCAATCTAAGCAACCGAACGAGTTCAACCTTTTGTCACAACCGATCTAGTCATTGCTTTAAGAACCGATCTAGTCACTCTCTTTAGAAGGAACCGAACTAGTCATTGTAGAAGAAACCGAACTAGTCATTTTAAAAGAAACCAAACTAGTCATTGTAAAAGGAACCGAACTAGTCATTGTAGAAGGAACCGAACTAGTCATAGTAGAAGGAACCGAACTAGTCATTGTAGAAGGAACCGATCTAGTCATTTGTGATTGTAGACCTGAACTAGTCACATTTGTTCAAGACCCGAACTAGTCTCATTTGTTTCGGTTTTACGGTTTCGAGTGTCGTTTATCTACGGGACTTCTAACTCATACCATCGTGATCGTGATCCTTTTACAATCATCATGATATATTCACTTGTTAACGATGTTAACCGTACCACTCCGCGAGTCAAGATTTTCACTCGTTACCATTTTTAAAATTTAAAACGAAGAAGAGAAATTAAAAAGGAGGGAAATTCGTTTCATTATTACACTAAAATTCAAAATTGTCAAGACTGGTCCTTGAACTTCACACCCATTTCACCATTCGTCCTTTGGTAGCTTATTAACCCTCTTTGTTAAAACATCATTACACTGTTAGTCCTTATTCCTTTATAACAGCCCGTTAGCCCTTCAAAGTGAATTTCAATTGCACCGTTTATCCTTATTTGAGTTTTAATTAACCAATACTCATTTTAAGTTCAACGTTTGTGCATCGGTCATCGTTTTAAGCTCATTTTCGCCAACAAAAGCTCAAATTCTTCAATTTCAACAACAACTTCAACCACAATTAATTATTGTTTCACGGTTTCCTCTTGATTTTGTAAAATCCCACGAAAGATTCAATTTGTTTCTCGGTTTAAATCTAAGATTTATAAAATCTCATGAACGTCAATTGGTTTCAATCCACAACAACAATCACTTTACCCACTAAAGATCCTTGTTTATCATTTCTCATCACGTTTGCAATGTTGACTCAACAAGACATCAATGCTATTAATGGCAAACACTCAGACACCGTTTCACCCAGATCACTCATCACTTATTACCTACATACAACATCCATAACCCAACAACAACTTTATCCCACAACCTTCATTCGACACGAACTACCTGCAACATCCAATGCAAAATCCTGGAGATATCTCAAATCCCACAACTGCATTAGACATAGCACTTGAATTCATGTCTAAGGCATTTCAGCTAAACAACACCACACCAACAAACAACAACCAAGGAAGTTCATCAAACCCTTGCTACAGTCAGATTGCATAATTGGGTATGAATATAGATCAAGACAGACAGATACTAATGGTTGATGATAATGTTGGGAACCAGTTTAGACATAATGCAGTGTAGAATGTAGGACATTTGGTTGGGCAGAATGCAGTTCAGAATCAGGGTATTCAGAATGTTAGGAATCAGATTGGGCTCAGTGTTGTTTCGGAAATTGCAAATCAGCATGGGAATGGAAATGTTGTAGCAGCACGGGCTGAGGGTAATGCAAATAGGAATAATGGTAATCAGTTAAGGTGTTACAACTGTCAAGGAGAGGATCATCTTGCCTGCAACTGCACAGTAAAGCCAGAGAAACACGATGATGTTTATCTTTAAAAACATATGAAGATTGCTCTAAAGGAAGAAGCTGGGATCCAACTCACTCAACAGGAATTTGATTTCATGGCTGATGCAGGTGTTTATGAAGAGATTGAGAGAGTAACTTGCCAACTGCAATTTACAAGATAATTTGCAGCAAGCATCTACATCGGGTACTCAGTCTGACAAAGCTCCCGTCTATGATTCAGATGGATCAGCTGAGGTACACCATTCTGAAAATTGTTATGATAATGATATATTCAATATGTTTACTCAAGAAGAGCAGTATACTGAACTACTCGAGCCCATTCCTGAACCACACCAAGTACAACAGAATGATAGTAATGTTATTTCTGAGGTTTCTAGTGTGGAACAAAGTGGGGGAACAGTAGATCAACATCCTGCAACTGTTGAGGAAACTCATGCTTATTTTGAATCATTATATAATAATTTGGCAATTGAAGTTGAGAAAGTCAACACGGTCAATCGCAAGTTGAGAGAAACTAATGCTGATTTGACCACTGAGCTTGCTAGATATAAAAATCAAGAAAAGTGTTTTGAAATTAGTCAAGAAAAATATGACAAACTTGAAAGGTGTATCAAAGTCTGTTTTATCCAAGAACACATGACTTACTAAAAAGATAAATGCACTTCACTTAAGTTTAGTAAACAAATAACGACTTTGAATGAGGAAATTTCAAATTTAAATAAACAGCTTTCAAAGGAAAAATCAACTGTTTCTTCTCTTCTTGAAGAAAAGAAAAGGTTGAAGTCTGATTTCAAAATACGCGAAGACGAGCTTCTTGATAAACAAATTCAACTTGAGAATAAGATAAAGGAATTAGATAATATTTTGGTTAAAATGGGTCAATCAATTCAAACGATGCACATGCTTTCACCTAAGCCAGACTTGTTTTACCACACCAAACAGAAAATGGCTTTGGGTTATCAAAATCCTTTTTATCTCAAGCAAGCTCAGCAGAAACAACAGAGTATGTATAATGGCAGAGTGTTATTAGAAAAGCATGATCCTCCTGCTGTGCATGATTCGAAAGAGACACTGCAACTTGCTCAAGAGAGTCGTCTAAAAATGAAATAATTGAACAAAGAAATAAAACCGGAAAATTATACAAAGATTAATCATCTTTCGGGGGTTTTTGTTTCTCAAACAGCCAAGTCACGTGAAGAGTTACATTTCTCAAATACTTCTAAAACGGCTAATGTTTCTAAACCGAATTCAATACCAAATGAAGATTTTTCGGATGATACTACACCAAGTGTTGCACAAAAATTTCTAAATGAGGTAAAAAGCACCATTGTGACTCTTCAACGTGTTGTCAAACAAAAAATGACTTTGGATATACACAATTGGTCGTCTTCTGCTCACCAAGAGATTCATAAAATTATAAAAGATGAAATTTTCCCTATCGTTAACCAAGTTGACGCTAGAGTGCAAAATTTTGAAATACAATTTTTGAAAGAAGCAACAAATTTGTTCGAGACTTTAAATCTCTTGCAAAAGAAGCTAATGAATCTCTTGCTAAGCACAAGGCATTGGAATTGGAAATTGAGCGTCTCTTGAGAGCAGTTGTCAGTCAAGATATTATGTCTATTGTGCAAAATCCATCTGTTGTAGATTCATCAAATCTCCAAACTGAGCTTGAACGTACGAAAGAACGATTTGAAAATTGTATCATTAAAAAGGAGAATGAATATGCTAAACTTTGGAATGATTGGTACAAAAAGTGTGAAGAATGCAAATATGACAAATTTCATATGATAAAGCTTATAATGACATGCAACAAAAGATCGAATGGTTGCAAGCTCAGTTGGGAGATCAAAAGGGTAAAAGTAAGGATACTCCATGTGTATCAAATACCCTTGATCCTTTGTCTCAGAAACTAGAAAATGAGAACGTAGAATTAGAGTTTCAGGTTTGAAATTATGAAAAAGAAATTGCTCATCTTAAGACAACATACAAAAACCTGTTTGACTCTATCAAAGTGACACAGACTCAAACCAAAGCTATAATTGACTCTTTGCAAGATAAATCACATGACACGATATATGAAAATGCTAAGTTGAGAGCTCAGTTATTTGATAAGGTTTCTGAACAAAAGGACACCACAAAAGGTACTGTTAGTGCAAATATTACGATATTTAAACTAAACAAATCCTTTGGTTTTAATAATGACAAACAAGTAACTTGTAATACATAACGTAAAATGTGCAAGTTACATGGTTATTCCCAAGGTTGGTTCAGTCCGAATGCTTTGTCAAAACCATCACCTTCAAATTCGGCGCACCTTCCTCTCGTGATCATCAGTTATGAACAATGAATAGGAGTGATTGCTCAGGAATCTTTAGGATTAATCCTTTTAAAGCTTCTAGGGTAGACAACTTTGTGCTTAACAAACATGTAAAAACAAGCGTTAGGACAAAACCGATCACTGTATCACAACCTCATGTCGTCACTAAGGAAGATGTAAATTTAAACAGAAATGGTTTCTCTCCTAATAACGTTGAAAGCACTACTAGGACAAGAAGACAACAGCCTAGGAACAATCCTAAGAGTGATAAGGTCCCTTTTAAGTCTAAGAGTAGTTGCCTCTCGAATAAGTTAGAGAAAATAGAAGAAAACCATAGAAGTTTACAGTCTTCTAACAATCCGGACCATACATCATCTGAATGTAATAACATTAAGGGCTGTTTTTGCCCCCCAAAAAAAAATTCAAAATGAAAAATCTGAGGTTATTTGTGCTACATGTAAGCAATGTCTAATTACCGCTAATCATGATGATTGTGTGTTTCAGTTTGTGAATGGCATGAAATCTAGAATGAAAAACCAAAGTGCTAATGTTTCAAAAAGTGCAAATCAAAGGAAACATAAGCCAAGAGTCTGGAAACCTAAAAAGGTAGGGTCCAAAGAAAGATTTGCTTCACCTAAGCCTAGTACACCTAGATCTTGCCTTAGGTGGTCACCAACTAGAAGAATGTTTGACCTTAAAGGAAAGATAATTGCAACCAGTGAATCTGAGTGTCAACCTGACTGCTCTAAAGGTGATAATGCTTGTACTTCTAACCCTCAGAAACCTATCAACAAAAGGTTTCCAAGTTCAACTTTCTCTATGACAGGTTGTCAAAATTGGCTTGATACTCTGCTAATTCCATTGCTTTCTGAGTATAAACCAAAGGACAAAGAAAATCATAGAGACAATGAATGCGACAGTTGATGAGCCTTTTGCGATGGCTTGTAATCAAATGTCAGATTGCAACCCGATCTTCAAATAAAAGGAAAATGTACGTGTCAGTGTGTTTATCCTTAACAACGAAAAGAGAAATCTTTTCGGTCTTGAGCTAGTATCAAAACATTCAAAGTTTGTTAGCTCAAGTCAATGGCTTATGTACACTTCAGTGCATAACCCGGGCTTCAAAGAAAAGGAGAGTGTACGCTTCAGTGCGCTTTACCTTAAAAAGAATAGAAATCTTCTTTTTTCACTTCAGTAGATATGATAGTCATGGCGTCGATGATAGAGTTGGAAAGTCTATTCGGTCATTTGTTCGACGAATTATTCAAATGGAGAAAATCAAGTTGTTTTCAAAGTCGATTTCCGCGTTACCTACTTGCTGATAGCATCCGATAAAACGTCAACAACAACAGATCAACTTCATCTACTTCAACTCTAGCAACAACTAATCACTTTTGCTGATTGGAAACTTCGACTAGGTAAATATTTTTGATCTTTCACTTTATTTTGATTATAAATTATTTTTAAATAATAAATACAAAAATAAAATCAAGAAAACAAATATAAAATCAAAAATTTCAAAAATACCAAAAAATAATCTTCTCTGACATGTCTCCACGGACAATCGATAACATTTGTTGCACCTAGAAATGTTGATTAATGATTAACACGGTGAAATAAAGAAGTTTCAGAGCCGAGAGTTTCAAATGCTTTCAAAACATGTCTTCCCACTTTTTCCTCAATACTTTCTAAGTAAAATGTCATCTTAGACTCGGTCTCCAAAGAAATAAATATGTTCATTTATGCACATTTATCCTAAACAACGGGAAGTTCATATCTTCTCGCACTTTAGCCAAGTCCATATAAACATTCAAAGTTTATGAATGCTAAGAAGTACTAAGGAAATATGATGTCATAAGATATATACTCACATATTTTTCCGTATTGAGCACAATTTTTTTCAAGATATTTTTTCAAAAAGAAATTTCAAATTCTTTCTAAATTGTGTGCTCAAACCAAACTCCCTCAAACTCCAAGATTTCCACTCTATTCGTAAAAATGAAGGGTAGATATAATAATATGATTCATAACTGTATGCACTCCTGTTCTCCCAAGACTTAGTTAGGCTCATGTAAATTTCGGACATTAACTTGTTTTTAATTCACTAATTGTTAAAAATTGTAAACACATATGCAATTTTTAAGAGGGAGAATAGTGATTAAAATGTGATCAATACGGATTAATAACGGATACGATCTTCAATCTATAAGTGCGTTCCCAAACCTCGCATGTGCTAAACTCTTTCATAAAATGGTGCATATGTGTAGGGGGAGCTTTTTGGTAATTCTGAAAACACTCAATGTGTCTTAAATGATTTCTCAGACACATTGATTGACTTTTTATCGAATGGTTTTATGGATCTTCATTGCAATACCCCAAAGACCGACCAACTATTTTTTCTCAAGGAGTTATAAGACGGTTAAGGTTAGGTATATTCGTTTCATGATCCAGCCAAAACCGGAGGGATCTACCTAGGAACACTCCATTAGATAGAGTAGAAGTCCTATGTATGATTGAAAAAAAAGGAGTAAAGTGAAAATAAGGGAATAGTGCCGACTGAATGAGCTAGTGCTGGAGACAAACCCACAATGTACTATCCTGAAGTCTCGAAAGCACTAAGGGTTGAAGAACTGAAAAAGAATTGTAAGATAAAGGTGAAAAGAAAGAAGCCCTCCATACAACCTGAAGAAACCGGGTCAATACATATTTCTAACGTAACACAAAATATGATTCTGATATTAAAGACTGACATATGGACCCCAGTGATGCAATGCATAACCCTCCCTAGCCACTCAGAATCTCTCAAAAGATTTCTGTTTTATTTCTCACGAATATCAACACGTTTCTATCAGCTTTCTCATTCCGAGATCGTTGATATTGAAAAGGTGGCAGTCCGCTCCAGCCTTCGATTACCAAATAACAAATGTGCACTTATAGAGTCTAGAGCCAATGAGATCCATCAAAAATCTCACTAGGACACAAATTCCAATATACAAAATGTCGTACATCATTATACAACATTTGGTATCAAAAAGTCCTATGCATTATCCTTGTGATAATTGCCAGAACATCAGAGTGATACTCTTTAGTATTCACAGTGACGATGGAAATCCTTCTTGAGCCAACATCAAACAAGCTCTTGGTAGGTGACTTGCGAGATTCTAACATGAATCAAGCATGTGTCCAACTTATATCGATTTGGGGTCCAGTATATAAATTGACGGACTCAATCAGAAAGATATTAACTATCTGATTCACTCTTACCGTGTTATCTGCTTTGAGACATTCCGGTAATGAGAACAAGCAAGTCGGGACATCAAATGCAGATTGCGTAAGAGGTCTAATACTTTGGCTAGAAACCTTGTCAAGTAGGTTGTCTAAATTAACCTACCTATCACAGGTACATTATTTAAAACGAAGAAAACGTCCTTAGGAACCGGAGGTTAATGTAACCAAACTCAGGACGAATGACAAAGCCATATTCGTCTATATCTGTTGTGTATCACTAACATAAATTTTCAGGTATAAGTGACGGCATTACAACCTCATTCTAGCAGATTCAATATTCAAGACCTCATGCTCAATCGACAAAGATATATACATCATGAAAGCTCAAACTATCAAAGTCTTTCGCAATCTCTGATGTACAAGCACTTCCTCAAAAGAACATTTTTGACAAGATTTCCGAACAATAACAAAGACATATCTTACAAGTAGATAAAGTACTACTCCTACTGTGATGTGGTACAAGTAATCATGTTAAAGAAAATGTTTAGGGAGATTGTTAGCAAGCTTTCAAGACCTTGAGCATGAGGGTGGAGACACAAGATCACAAGGCGGCATAAAGATTCAAGGATAAAGATTTAGAGATCTCAGTAGTCAAGACAAATCAAAGCCAAAGACCACGATATTAGAAAAAAAATGTTGTCCAAAAATAACAGTTAAAGATCAAGATCCAAGATCACAAGCATGCAAATGGAACTTCAAAAAGAATTCCCAAGAATACAAGGCTCCAAGACTCAAGACGTCACAAGAAGGATCCAGAATTGAATGACCACTCCTTAGGGGAGATAGTTATACCGTGTTTTATTAAAGTGATGGTCATTAAATATTTCCAAGCCTTGTATAAGAAAAACTTAGTTTACAGGAATTTATCTAAGCTATTATTGGGTTGCCAAGGTGATCGTGGGGTGTGGGGGGGGGGGGCATAAGTCCATTGGTTAATTAGGAGTCCGGCCCAAAGTCAAGCCACATACCCAAAGAAGGGTTTTATCTCTTTGTCAATAACGTTATTTGTTAAGCAAAAAGAGATTTGACATAATAGTAACTGGATTATTTGAGTGACACATATAATCAAGTTATCTAAGCATAAGTCTTAAGTTAAACAAGTTAATTTGTAAATACATTTTCTGACGAGGAAATACTTTTTGTGAATTAAAGACCTAAGTCTAAGATCGTAACTATCACCATTGCTTATGAATTATATGAAGTTATCCGAGTGGTCATATTTCTTAAAATTGTTAAAGTTTATTTTTTAGTCGATTATTCGACACTATGCAAATCCCTGTGGACGACCTAGTCTTACCTTAAAAAAGATTATAATATATACGTGGGTTATACTTTTACCCGTGTGTTTCCCTATAATAAAATTGTTATTTTCAGTCATTATAAATTTAAAGCTTTTTGAAACACATCACTAATTTTCATATTTCAAGCGAAACATTACATTGCTATATTCCAAGCGAAAAATTACATTAAGCGAAACATTACATTAATCAGCAAAAGAATTTAATTTTCTACGGTTTGTATTACTTTGTAAAATCCCGTGAAATATTTGGATTTCTTGATTTTAGTAAAGATTTGTAAAATCTCATGGAATATTAATCTTTATCACCAACAACAACAACTCTTAACACAATCCTCCTTTATCACTGTTCGGTCAATCTTTAATCATTTCATTTTTTAATTAGAACAAGATGACTACTTTAGCAGAACACATCATTGTTGCTTGAGCTAAGAACCGTCCTCCAATATTTGAAAAATTAATGTATGATTCATGGGCAATTCGTATACGTCTATTCATCAAAGGGAAGAAACATGGTAGGATGATGCTTGATTCAATCGATAATGGTCTATTGGTTTACCCAACTATTGAAGAAAATAGGCAGACTAGACCTAAGAAATACTTTAAACTCACTGAAGCACAACAACTTCAAGATGACTGTAATGTTTAAGAAACCAATATCATTATTCATGGTCTTCCACCCGATGTGTATGCACTTGTTAACCATCAAGAGACGGCTAAGGATATTTGGGATAGAGTCAAGCTACTAATGAAAGAAATTGAATTATCATACCAAGAACGTGAATGCAGATTGTAAAACTTATTTGATAAGTTT